>APFE031570237.1:76787-87152 GCA_000404065.3 Pinus taeda
TTTAATTATATGTTTTCATTATTCTTTTGAAATTTTAATGTTTTTGTAGTCATGATAAAATCTTTTACGTCATTATTTCGAAATGTTGAAAATTTGCCCTTGAAAAAAAAGGTGTTATTCCAGTGTCAACACTTTTCGTTTTGAGGATGTTTTCTGCCCAAAATTTACCATTGGAAAAATTTGTTATTCGAATATCAACACTTTTCATTTTGAGGGTGTTTTTGCACAAAAATTACTATTGAAAAAAAGTGTTATTCGAACATCAACACTTTTCGTTTTGAGAGTGTCTTTTAGACAATTTTTGCACAAAAAATTGGTTTTCACCGCCATTTTTAAAATATGTTGAAAATTTACCCTAGAAAAAAAAAGGTGTTATTCCAGCACAACACTTTTCATTTCTAACACTGTTTTTGATGTTTTTACAGGGACTTTTGGCTAGAGTTCCCATTTTGAGTTTATAGTTCCCGTTTCAAAGTTTACATTGTTTTAGGTGCAAAAGCTCACAAGATTACTTCAAGAGGAAAAGTGTCCAAATGTAGAGCGGGATGCCATATTTATAGCCAAATTAAAATTTGAATCCCTTGAGTGCCTTTAGATCCTCCTCATAAATGCAACTTTGGCAACATATTTCCATAGATATGCTCTTTAAATGTAATTCCCCCACTCCCTTTAATGGAAAACTTGCCATCAAATCAACTGTAGCTTTGCCAATGGTCACATTTTGGGAAGGTTTCACTGAATCCTCCCTTATGGTGTAGCTACATTGTCGTAACTTTCTCCACCTGCACCATCTCCCTAAACATCATGCAACCCTCCTTCTTCGATGGAACCCTTCCTCGACAAAGTAGTTTATAGTCCTATGCTTCCTTCCAACTAATTAAAGTACTAACACTGACCTATTATCATATACTCATTGAACCCTTACAGGGGCGGGATTGTCCCTATATACCTTGAATTTGCGCCCATTAATCCTTCTAGGAAACAACTCGCCATTCAGTTTTGTGAGCTAAACTACGCCACCATCTGAAATATCCTTGATCACATAGGGTCCCAGCCAATGCATCTTAAACTTCCCAAGAAATTTTGTGAATTTTTTGTTATACATTAGGACCAAATCTCCATTCTTAAAAGTATATTTCTTCATGTGGAGATCATGCCATGCCTTTTCCCTAGCTTTCTGCACTTGCTGATGAAAACCAACCAATAGACAGTCCTCCTCCAACGCAGGTAGTTGCGCTAAGCATTCCTCCATGAAGTCGCAACATGCCATCTCAGTTACTGTTGTGATCCTTAGGTTGGGCATTATATACTCCATTGGCATCACTACTTCTTGTCCATATACCATTCTGAATGGTGTTTTCCCTATCAATTTCTTACAATTTCTCCTATATGCCCATAGAACCGCTGGCATGAGCACATCCCAGTCATTCCTATTAACATTGTAGATCTTCGTTAATGCATTATTCAATATTTTGTTAAATTCTTTGATAGTTCCATTCACCTGGGGATGATATGGTGTACTCTTTTGATGGTGCATTTGGAACTCTTCTGTTAATGCCTTAATTGTTTCATTCAAGAACTGCGTACCTCAATCACTCATCAGGATATTCCGAAATCCAAACCATGAAAGAATATACTTGAATATAAATTTCACAATGGTTTCCACACTGTAATCCTTCACGGGATGTGCCTCAACCCATCTGGTCAAGTAATCTATCACAATGATAATATAACGTGCACCTGTCTTCTTCCCTGGTGGATTAATTTGTCCAATGAAGTCAATTGCCCATTTATCAAATGCTTGTAGCGTGACTTGTGGATTTAATGGAAATTCATCCCTTCACGATGGTCTTCCAGTCCTCCGACACACATCACAGGCACTGCAGTACTCCTTAGAATCTTTATGTACTGTAGGACACCATAATCCTGCTTGCAAAATCTTTTGTGCAGTTGGTGTGATAAAGTAAAATTCTAAGTGTGGACACAAACAATTCCTCTAGCTCGATAGCAGGTCTAGCCATAAACAAGACATTCTATGGAAGATTTCCTTAGGTTAGAACCAATTAAGAGGACTTACCTCTTAGTATTCTTATCTCGTTTGGTGATGACCTTGCTTGCTTGCTCCAACTATCTCTCGTTTCCTTCTTCGAACACCTAAAACAAGTAAACAACAGAAAACAACAATTGCGATAACAAACAAATTGTAATTTAGCCTACTTAACAAGTCAAGAAGCATTAAGCCATAAACATGTGAGATGACACATTATGTAGGAAATCAATCGATAGTTGCATATATATTAAATCTAGAAGAGATTACAACCATTGTCTTGATGTTGTTGTTCTCCTCCGACAAATCTGGGTTCCCACACACTTCTGTTAGCATTCCATGATGGCCTCAGTAATGATAGTTTTAAGGCTCTTCCCTTTAGTCTTCACACTAAACCAAATTCACACTTCTCCCTCACACACAAATAAAGAGCTACAACTATGAATAACTTGCTGATTACTCCAAACTTAATTAGCACTAGCACACCAACATTAACACTAGCTTGTGCTTGGGAAAAGGGAGGTTTATATAGCATGCATAGATGGGAGATGGTTCCTCTTCTCATGGGAGAATGTCTTATCTCTTGAGGTAGTTTCATCCTTATAGGGGAAAGGAGCCCAAACTAACATCCTCGACTCCATCCAGCCCAACCATTTACCAGACTTTCGTTACGAAGCTTCTAGAGCTAGAAGCTTTGGCTCCTTATTTAAAAACTTTCCAAAAGAGGATCAGCACAATTGGAACAAGGCTCAGTCGCTTCGATTGACACTAGTGACAATTATAATCCCTACATATTGGCGCGAGAAGAACAAGGGTCATTAGCGTCGTTCTTGTAAATTGGGAAAAACAGAAGAGTTTTGGGAAATGATGCAAAGGGGAATTATTCTGCTCATGAAGAGGGACACAATGGGAGTTTCCTCATGAAGGAGAAGCGTGTAGGGTTCACTGTAGAGGTCCTCCAAGATCACGGAATGGGGAGTACAGGGACAATGAAAAAATGTTGTGTAATAGTTGCCTTACCTACATAGTGTCCTCCTGCGACACCACCATGCGCTTCAACCATTATACTTTGTCATTCATACTTAGGTACATATCAGTGCAAAACTTCATCTCATCCCATATTATATAAGTGTCTTGCAATCACTGAACAATTTGCAACCTTGACTACTAGCTCCTTTTGTTGTGTTTTGTATCCTTTGGGAGCTACGTCAGTAGACAGAAAGTATATAATGTCCAAAAAATGTTCATCAACCACTCTAACAATGAAGATCTGCATGTCATGTAACCCTTCATCAATATTAGTGGGTTCTTCTCCATTCTCGATCCCAGAGAGGTGATCAGGTCCAACATTCAACCTCCCTGGCTTAACTATCACTTCAAAATCATACCCTTGGAAGAGAAGCAACCATCTACATATCTTCCCCCCTAACATAGGCTTATTGACTAGGTATTTCAATGTAGCATGATCTGTGTACATTTTAAAGTGCACACCTAGTAGATAATGTCTAAATTTTTGTAGTGCATATACCATGGCCAATCCTTCTCGTTCTATGATTGAATAGTTTCACTCCACCTTAGATAGTTTCCTACTTGCAAAGGAAATCAAATGGTCAGTATCTCCTTCACGTGGTTGAGTTAAAATAACTCCCAACTCTATACAAGATGCATCCACATGCACATGAAATTCTTTCTTCCAATATGGGAATACTAGAATTGGCGCAGTAACCATCTTCTCCTTAAGAATATACAAGATCTTCTAACACTCATCATCCCAACAAAACATAGAATCCTTCTTCAACAACCTCTCCATTGGCCCAGTGATCTACGCATACGCCTTTATAAACGTCATGTAATACCCTGTATGACCCAAAGTTGCACGTAGCTGCATTACATTCTTCAGTGGATCCAAATTGATAATTATAGCGATCTTGGCAGGGTCTACCATGAATCCCTACTTTCATACGACATGTCCCAATGATACTCCATAAGGTAAACAAAAAATACATTTCTTCAAATTCAAGGAAATATGGTACTTCCTGCATGTACCCAACATTAAGTGTAGACTAGAAACATGTTTCTTAACGAGACCAAATACTGTCCAATCATCAAAGTAAACCTCCAAAAATTTGTGAATAAATTCCTTGAATATTGCGACTACCACCCTTGAAAATATTGCAGGAGCATTTTTCAATTTGAAAGGCATAATTGTACATTGGAATAACCCCACTCTGTAGCAAAGGTAGTCTTGCTTCTATGCTCCGAAGCAATATTAATTTGGTGATATCCTAAAAATCAATCTATGAATGAATAAGCCTCCTGTCTGTCAACGTTTTTTAGAACTTCATCTGTAAAAGTCGTAGGAAAGGGGTCATGCACACATGCGTCATTTAACTTCCGCAGATCTACGCATATCCTTATGTCACCCTTTATTTTCTTTTCCTTGACCACCAAGGGACTGGCCCATTTTGACTCTTCTACTGACTCAATAATACCTGTCACGAGCATCTTATCCATCTCTTCTCTTACCTATTCCTTGTACTTGGGGTTCATTTGATATGGGCATTGCTTAACCGACTTCATATTTGGCTTTAAATTGATCTTCATCATACCCAAATCACCTACTATACCCTTCAATTCAAAGAACTTTGTTGAAAATAAACCCTGATATTCATGCAATAATTTAGAAACCTTGCCTATAGTGTCTTCATCCCAATAGTCACCAATATGTGCGAACTTTGATTCTACTTTTGAGCCAATATTTACTTGTTTTGTCTTTACCGGTTGTGATATCTCAGGGATCTCTACATCAGGTCTTGCAACTTCACGCAGTCCCTTTGACTTAGGAATATTGATATTTCGTGGATCCTCATTACCTTCTTCTGTAGTAACAGTGTACCATTCCAAAGAATGTTTTAGTTGCACACTCCAGTCAGGCTGCATCCAAGTTATAGGTTTTATTGGTGGTCGGAAGGTCAATGCCTTAATCTCGTGAAGCACCCCATCAATGCATTCAAACCTATCTTCAAAGATGAATTTCAGTGGGAAAATCTCCTCCATTTCTTCCCAATCAGTAGTCTCGTGTCACAACTCCATCTCCAAACACCAATTCATTGATATAACATCTAAGGTATGAATAAAGATATCTACCCACTTTGGTTATGGTACCTCACCCCAAGCCTTAGTCCATCAAGCCAAATGTTCACATGGGTCATCCTTACTAGTGTACTTTTCATTGATCCATGTTTTTATGTAGCCAAATATTAATCTCATTAGTCTCCAATATTCATTCCAATCAACAATATTATCCTTGTGGGTTCCCCACCATCTTGCAGGCGTAGCTCTTAAAGCCAAATATAGAGCCTAGAACATGTGCTCCTCTGGTATGTCTCTTTCAAAATGACCCAAGAAAAATATTGACATCATCTAGCCTATCATAATATGGAAATTTACATACCTCAGTTGATATACATCGAAAATACTTTGTAATCCTATTGCATCATAGTGTAGAGACCTCATGTAACCAATTCTTCCAGCTTTCTAATTCTTCATCAAGGTTTGATTAGCATGAACTATCCTTGTCCCAATTGATTCATCCATATACAGTGAGATTAATCCAATGTTCATCTCATGCAGTGAGATTATATATGTGATCAATGTCTTCATCATCATAGTCATTACGGATTGGTTATGGGTATCGTGTGCCTTTAGTTGGATCCAATGGAACATCCACTCTAAGGTCGTTCTTTTCAAACACCATGCTTCGCTTCTTCAAATTAATAATCATTCACATTGAAAGCCCAATCAATCTTGAGCAATTATAAGTATGGACTACTGTCATATACTATTTCAATAACTTTAAAATCTGTGAGCATGATGGCTCCCTCAATATCTACAACTACTCTATGCAAGCAACCCATTTGAATTATCTTTTATTGGTTTTCCATGCACAGCTAGATTGGTGACCACTACAACTTAGGTTTCCCCATATGTTCCCAAGTCTATTTTAGCAGTACATTAGTGTCAGATCCCAAGTCTAGAATTACCTAGTCCATGTCAAAATCACCAATTTGTGTTGTCAACATCTCCCTATCAGTCCTCTTCTTGCTTCGGTTCACCTTATTCACTGCGCGCTATTATGGTAACATCTTGTCCTTGTTATTGTAATTATCTATTGGTTCTTGTAGCCCTTCAACTGCCTTTTGATCCCTCAGCAGCTTCATGCATGTCTGTAGAAATGACTTCAGCATCGTGGGATCAAAGTCCTCTGTCACAGTAATTTCTTTAGATTTCTCTTTTCGTGGGACTATTTGTATATGATTTTTATAAGTAGAAGCACCTAGATCCATAAAAAAAAATCTTTCCTCCATATAAATTTCATTTTCTCTTTGTAAGTCAAATCCAACATTCTTCTCACTAGCCTTGCGAACCCATGTATCCGATACCGGTTCCTTGCCTTCTACCTCGATTCACTAGTAGTTATATCGCTTTGCGTGACTATATGGACACTAGGATTGTCCTCACGTTGCTCTGATATCATCATTTGAATGTTCTACATCGGTTGTTGGTTCTTCTTTTCTTGTATCTTTGCTATTAATACAGGACAATATTCTAAAACATGATCAAATTGCTTATAGTATTGACAAAAAGGATGGGTTGGGTTCTGATAGTCGCGTTCAAAATGTCCTGGTTCTCCATATTTGTAGTAGATGATCTGGCCCCAACCTCTTCCAGCACCTCCTCCTCGTCCTCTTCCCCATCCTTGGAATCCTTCATGAGTTGCAAGTGAGCCCTGATTGTTCTATGCGTGGGTTTCAGCCTACATCCTATACATTGGGGTTTTTTCTATCAAGTCATAACTTCGGCAATCCCTTTCATCATGAACAACCGATTTACAAAATTTTCAAAATAGTTTCTTTGGTGACTGTACAAATGTTTACAACAGATAACAATTATTTGTCAGATGCAGTCCTAACACTTCACAGATACTACACTAGACACTTGAACCGGTGCTTGATCTAATAAGAGACTCTGGTTTCAATAGGGTGGGACCTATTGCAGCTATATAGTCTCGGTACATAGGGCATTAATCCTTATAGTGGCCTATAGACTTGCACTTCGTGCAACAAAATTTAGGGCATAATCCCAACTGAACCTCCTTTCCCTTCTTCAGAACCTACAACTCCATATGAAAGCTTGCAAATTGTGACTGGATTTGTTGTAATCGTATATTTGTGTCCTGGATCAATGAAGCCTCCAACTTCATCGTGATCTCTAATGATTCAGCTTAATATCTGATCTTCTGTTGAGATAAATGCAATATTAAGTGTGGCAATAGCGTAGCCATATACCATTCCTTATGTTGTTTGTCTGAGATCCGAAGATTAGCTTGTCTTAGTAAGAAATTCAACCTCTGATCTATATCCCATGCATAATCATTAGCTGTCTACTTAATCTCCTTTATTTTAGTAACACATTGAGATTGTGATTTTGACTTGCTAAATTTTGCGTTCAACATAGTCTTTGTCTCAGCCAACATAGCATTTAGATTGATTGTACTATATTTGATGTACCATGTAAGCGCTCTATCATGTAGAACGATATCTAGTTGTGCTTTCTTCATGTCATCATCATTGCCCACTGCACCTTCCACAATGCATCTTCTACAAACCAAACTAATCAGGATCCTTTGATCCTTGATGCTTGAATACTAGTATTTTCACTGTATTCACCATATTGAAGAATGAAGGTGGAGGTGGAGGTGGAGGCATAGGCATAGGCATAGGTGTATGAGGTGGCGATGGAGATGGAGATGGAGTGGGGGGATGTGGAATCCCCTAAGTGCCCTGATTTTCT
The DNA here is from genome assembly GCA_000404065.3 of Pinus taeda. Taxonomy (NCBI): domain Eukaryota; kingdom Viridiplantae; phylum Streptophyta; class Pinopsida; order Pinales; family Pinaceae; genus Pinus; species Pinus taeda. The sequence goes on from APFE031570237.1 coordinate 84,688, forward strand.
ATCTGTGACACACCTCCAGGTGTGTTAAGGTTTCCCTCTTCGTTAGTTTTTGGATCCCCTAACAATGGACTGTATTCACCTTCAGCGTATCTCTCATGATCTATTCAGAACCTTTTTCCACTTCGCACAGATCCCGTTTGGCCTCTTTTGAACATTAATTCAAAGGCATAACATTCTTTTCACACAGCAACATTTTAATCCATGTTTTTAATGATTTTAGGTACTTACCTCTCGGACCCTTAAAGAATCGGTGTTAAACTTCACTATAAGATACATATGTGTCAATTGAAAATTTAGTGATAAAAATTCCCAAAATATTATCCATCCAATAGTCAACAATTTGTGCAACCTTATGATCAAACTCTTCAAGATGCTTGATCAGTTCAGAAGTCCATACAGGATGTTCATTTTATTTCCAGGTAGGTTCGTTGTCTACTAACATTGAAAGACACTTGTGTAGTTTGTTAGCGAATGATGCGAAAGAGATCTCATGCTCTTCTATATAGATATACGTCTTTAACCACCTATCTTTTGACCAATGCAAATTCTGATTTTACTGAGCTGAAAACACGTGAAACTTCCAATATACTCAATTTTGGAGTTCTTTCTTAGTTGGTATCCATGAACGCCACATCACACATCCCTCAGATAGATCCCAGTCTTGGAAATAGAACCATTTTTTGGATTGAGGGGGCTTGGACCATGGTTTAGAGTTAGCTACACTAACCAACAAAACCCTACACTACTAGCCCTTTCGGCAATATTCCATTTGGCGCAGACTACAGTCTCACTTGAGGTAGTATTAGGGGATGCTAAAACCAGGTTTCTGCATCCAAAATGTTATGTGATGTAGTAGCAAGGTGTTTTCTTAATATAGGTCTTGATTCGACCTTTGCAAACCATTATCTTCAGAATCACAAACTTAAAGAGATTTCTACTTAAATAGATCTATGAGCCTCGCTTAAGTGTTCTAACATGCATAACCTATCATACCAAAGTAGATATGGACCTTTGCGATGCACTTAAAATAATATTATAGAGAATTGAATCATAAATGAGCATAAACATAGAAACATATAAATATACAGAGAACATATGAAATTGCTTTGAATATACTTTATTACTTCATATATTCAATGAATACACTTCTTCTAACCCTGCCCACATAGTTGTAGGGGGGCGCTTTACCTGTTAGAAAATTATATATTACATAGCAATGGAACACATAAAATATTGCAGAAATATAAACACAGAAAACGCATAAAACAAGAGAGACACAGATATACATGATTCACCCAGTTTGGGCTACGTCCACAGAGAAATATCCAGTCCTTATTTTGTTATATTATCCAGCAAACTGAAGAGATACAACCTGCAGCAGATCCGCTACAACTCCTTCTTCGCTCTCAATCTCCTCTCTCTTCCTCACTCAGAATACAGATCTACATAGACGCAATACAATTCCCTCATATATAGTGAGGGGCTGCCTTCTAAGGCAAAAAACCCTAAATTAAACATAACCTATATCGTCAGATCATCCACCTAATGAATGGCCCAGATTGACTAGAAATTACTAGACTTTTACAAGTCCCCCCACGCACCCCCCCAAATGGAGGGGTGTATAGTCTTCCTAGGGTATACATCCGCCTGAAACCTTTGAATACAAAAGATAATCAGGCTCCACACCCAACAATCTCCCACTTGGAGACTAATTATAGCAACTCCACTGCTGCTTCATTTGCTAGACAATAACTACACTTTGGACCTGGATGTTTCTCATCTTCTTCATCATACTTGAAGACCAATTGAAACTAACCAGATTCTCAGTTTCTCCCTGGTTACAAGTTTTGTTAACATATCTGCAGGATTATGGCTAGTGTGTATCTTTTCTAGCTTCAACTATCCATCTTCCAATGCTTACCGTATGAAATGGTACCTGAGTTGTATATGTTTAGTCTTGGAATGAAATGCAGAGTTCTTTGCAAGATGTATGGCACTCTTGTTGTCACTGTATAACCTGCCCAACTTCTGCTTCTTACCCAATTCATCCAGAAACCTTTGTAACCAAATAATTTCTTTACTAGCCTATGTAGCAGCAACATACTCTGCTTCTATTGTTGAGAGTGCAACAACACTCTGCAGTTTTGAGACCCAACTGACAGTTGTTCCACATACAGTAAACACATACCCTGTTGTGCTCCTCCTGTTATCTCTATCACCCGCCATATCTTCATCAACATATCCCTGTAGAGCAATGTTTGAACCACCAAACCATAATGCTTGACTTGCGGTACCTCTCAAATACCTGAGAATCCACTCCACCGCCATCCAATATTCTTTTCTTGGATTGTTCATGTACCTGCTTACAACTCCCACTACATGTACAATATCAGGCCTTGTGCAGACCATTGCATACATTAAGCTTCCAACTGCTAATGCATATGGAACTTTAGACATATCAACCA
>APFE031570237.1:97815-155956 GCA_000404065.3 Pinus taeda
TTTACCTGTCCATGCCTCCTTTGGAATACCACCATCCAAGGAACTTGAAGGCCCTCTATTTATTAGATAAACAACAGTATCTATAGCATCTACCCAAAATTGTAAAGGAAACCCTACATGCAATCTCATGCACCTTGCATGCTCCATGATTGTCCTATTCATCCTTTCTGACACGCCATTTTCTTGGGGTGTTCTTGGAACTGTCTTCTCTCTACAAATAAAATTTTCTAAACTGTACCTATCAAACTCTTTGCTACAATATTCACCTCTAATTTCTTATCTGAGACACTTCAACCTTTTTCCTGTGTCATTTTCAACCAAGGCTTTCCATTTCTTGAAAGTATCAAATACATCAGATTTATTTTTAATACAATAAATCCAGGTTTTTCTAGTTGCATCATCAATAAAAGTAACATAATAACGAGCGCCACCAAGAGATGATACCTAAGCAGGTCCCCATACATCAGTATTCACAAGCTCTAATTTTTCACTCTTATTTTCTTTCCCAACTCTAAGGAATCTGACTCTCTTCCATTTTCCATAAACACAATTCTCACAAAATTTTAAATCAACATTCTTCAAACCTGGCAACAAATTTCTTGAGTGAAGAATCTGCATCCCCTTCTCACTCATGTGCCTGAGCCTATGATGCCACAATGTTGTATCTTTTCCTATAGAGGTTAAATCATTAATAGAATTAGAAATACCATTGCATAAATACAGTGTACCAACCTTTTCTCCTTTCGTTATTACCAGGGATCCTTTAGTGACCTTCCAGGTTTTATCTGTGAAAGTAGTTACACAACCTTCACCTCCAAACTACCCTGTTGAAATCATATTTTTCTTTAGATCTGGAACATGCCTTACCTTCTTTAATAGCCACTTATTTCCATTTTGTTGTTTTATGAAAACTATACCCATTCCAATGATTTTACAGGGTTTATCATCACCCAATCGAACCTGTCCAAAATCTCCTTGAACATAATCTTGAAAATGTTTCTTATCAGGTGTGGCATGGAATGAGGCCCATGAATCTACCACCCAGGCATCAATAATATTTTCTAATGAAAGAACCAAAGCATCTTGCAACACATCACCTATTACATTCGCTTCATGATTAGTTTCTTGTTGCGCGTCTCCTTCTTTTCCCTTCCAAGACTTGTAGTCCTTCTTCAGGTGTCCTTTCTTCCTGCATTTCTAGCACAGTATCCCCGATCTCGACTTGGATCTACCTTTTCTTGACTTACTGCGATAACCTAGGCTCTTTCCTCTTTCCATTTTTCTTCCCCTAGTCTCTGTTGTCAAAGCATTACCTGATGTCTCACCGGAGCTTTTCCACCACATTTCCTCGCAAAGGATTTCACCAACAACATCATAAAACTTTAAAGTACTAGATCCAGAGATAGAGTTACTAATGGCCATAGCTAATCCATTCCAACTTTTTGGCAATGAACACAGAAATAACAGAGCCATAAATTCATCATCAAAATTTGCCCCTACAGAACTTAACTGACTTGTGACATTATTAAAATCATTTAAATGGTCTGCAACAAATCCACCTTATGACATATTCATATTAAATAAACGCTTCATAAGAAATACCTTACTTGAGGTCGAGGGTTTTTCATATAGTTTGGCCAATGCTGACATTAAACCCTTTGTTGTCATTTCCTTTGAAATATTAAATGCTACTGACACCACTAGGCATAGCCATATTGTTCCAAGTGCCTTTCTGTCAAGAATGTTCCATTCTATGTCTATCATACTCATCGGCTTCTTTGTCTTTCTGCTCAATGGTAGGTACAGATCTTTCTGATACAGATAATCTTCCATCTGCATCTTCCACAGCTGGTAGTTTTGGCCATTAAATTTTTCGACCCTAAACCTACCATCTTCCGTCATTGCTCCCACTCGAACCAGGAATCCTTCTCTCCTACAAGTTTATAATCCAAATAGACCTTCGGCTATGATACCAATTGTTAGAAAATTATATATTACAGAGCAATGGAACACATAAAATATTGCAGAAATATAAACAAAGAAAATGCATAAAACAAGAGAGACATAGATATATGTGGTTCACCTAGTTTGGGCTATGTCCACGGAGAAATAGCCAGTCCTTGTTTTATTATATTATCCAGCAAATTGAAGAGATACAACCTACAGTAGATCCGTTGTAACTCCCTCTTTGCTCTCAATCTCCTCTCTCTTCCTCACTCAGGATACAGATCTACATAGATGCAATACAATTCCCTCATATATAGTTAGGGGTTGCCTTCTAGGGCAAAAAACCCTAAATTAAACATAACTTATCCCATCAGATCATCCACCTAATGAATGACCTAGATTGACTAGAAATTACTAGACTTTTACAAGGACATTTTTCATCTATTTTTAGCTTCGGGGGCGCTACCCTCGGACCCCCAGCTGGGGGGCATTAGCCCCCCCGGACCCCCGCGGGGGGGACAAGTCCCCCCTACGTGGAGGAGTGTACAGTCTTCCTAGGGTATACATCCAGCTAAAGCCTTTGAATATAGAAGATAATCAGGCTCCACACCCAACAATACCAAGGTCTCCATGGACTCAACTACAAGATCCTTCCCCTTCGCCAAAATACAAAATTACACACAAAATACACCAAAATCCCATTCATCAACTGAACCCCCCAAAAAAGATGCCTAATGACTGCTAGATGAATTCTTTTTATAGCTTTTACATTACATTACCATGTTCTGTGAACCATGGATGGAGCTCATTACATAATCAAAACAACCCACCCTTTACAAAATAACTGGCTTTGACCTACCTAAAATCCCCTTTGACTTTTAATGTTATGCGCTATTCATGCTCTACTCTTCAAAATGTGGAGACTTTACATTATTAAATCAAATTTATTCAAAATTTAGACAGAACTTATACCTGTGGGACCCCATCCCAAAAACTCCATACTCATAGGAAAAGATGATTGTTTTGGATCTATCTCAGATGGAGAACTAGAAGTAATAACTCTTGAGGTACTAGATTTGGTATTTTGCATTTTCTTATGCTTCTAACGATGGCCAAGATTTTACTCAGGTGAAAGAGGAGGCTTATTTTGCATTCTACATGAATGATAGGGTAAAGGTTTTGTTCTTCCACGTTGGATTAATAAATTTTAACAATTAACACAAAAAATAAATCAAAGAGGGTAAACTAGGCATAAAGGATTACCAAGAAACTGTGAACTTTAATATACAACCTTGGAGAACCAAGGATTTATGTACAGGTAGGAAATCTCCTAGAATGCTCTGTTTGGTGTATCATAGTGTACAAGGTGGTCAACTCGGTTACATATGGTGAGGATAAAAACCTATTGTGGAATTCCAAAATATACTCGATGGTACATAGAAGTGTAGTATGTGTCAGTGTTGTCTAATGCATAATCATATGATGAGAGCATTCCCATATACTTTTCTTGCATGTAGTGTCATCCAATATACTCAGAGGTACGTGGAGAACGGTCTGATACACTTATATACATGGAACGGGATATCACCCCCAGAATGAAACGCTATCAAAAAATGGCAGTTCCTATGTCTATAGACATTGGAACACACCTCTAGCCTAATCCTCTAGATGTTTGTGTTAATGTTACAAATTCTCCTTAGGTTGATTCAATAAATTTTAAAGTTTATCTTGAATTAATTTCCATTTTCAAGGATCACCATGAATTTCACTTGAATATCCTAAAATTAAAACTAGCATGATAAAATTAAACTTTTCTTTTCAATGAAAATCTATATATGGGAGGGAAGAGAACAAATAATATGTAGCATACAAGGTGCAACAAACAGGATTCTTAAGCAATTCCCCTAATGCAACTATTTCTAATTGCAATTTCACTCACAAAAACCTAGATGCAATGCATAATGCATAAGATTTTTCTTTTCAATTCCATTTAATTTTCAGATGAAAACTAAGATATTTGGCTAATCACTGATTAAAGAAAATATTCAGAACGATGATTGAAGCACCAATTCCTTCAAGAAAACCAATGATCAAGAAATTAGTTTTCTAATGTTTTAATGCCAAGAACAAAGAAAATTATAAACAAATTATTATCAAAGGCACTCAAAACCAAAAGAAAACAAGATGAAGGCTTCTGAGAGATCTAAACACACTCAGGGATAGAAGGAGGACCAAATAGAAACAAGTTAACCAAAGAGAAAAGCATGAAAATGAATTTTTTTGCATGAAACAGGGGTCATCATAGTTGCAAATAGGCTAGTAGTGATCTAAAATCTAGGTGCAGTGAAGGCTAGGGTCCTATGCAATGCTCTGTCAGCAGACTAGGGGGTGCGCTAATGAAGGAAAAGGGAGTTTCCAAGATATAAAATCAAATGCAGCTCAATGAAAGGCCTTCCTAGGGTCAATTTAGATTGAGTGAGGCACTGGACGTTTGTTCAAGAGGTGTAACAAGCGATAAAGTCAAGGAAACCACTAAGGGAATGAATCAATCCCCAGTGGAGTCACCAATATTTTATACAAAATCTATGACTGTAGACATAAGTATCTTCCTTAGACCTAATTGCCTGGAATAATAGAAAGAAAAGACTAATAAGTTCTCCATAGAGAAATTGTAGAATTGAAATATGCTTAATTTTCGTCTGTCATAAGGTATTCTCTCCTCTTCACTTGTAAGATCCAACCATAGCTCCGTTCACTATAATTAGAACTTGCACAAACAACCAACACAAGACAAAGATATACAACATCTCTGTGGCATTATCCAATCACTATATTCAATGGATCAACATAGCATTGAAATATATTAATGTAAAAATAACATAACACATATAGGAAAATGATATACTCTTTGTATTAATATGAAAGGGAGAAAGTTTACAACGAAAACAGGAATTTGTTCTTGTAGAGATATTCGAAGTTGACTTGTCCTTCCTTGCCACAATGTACACCTCAAGGTCACCCTAATGCATGGGAATGATAATTGCCTTATGATCAAAGAAGAAACATAAGGGTAGGATTAGTCTCCAAAAGCCAACCTCTAGCTTGTGGATGGTAGTAAATCTATAGGAGAGGATGGTAATTTAGGAATTATTATCCATTTATCAATGGAGGGTTGAGATCCACTCTTGATGGGAGGATGAGATCAAGGGATAAGAGGTGAATTGGATGAGATAGGATTCAAAGTTTGTATCTAAGGTAAATGGTTGTAACAAATCTTGGAAGTTTCTGGAAGAGGAAGCTTCGCGATTATTTTTATTTTTCCTAGATTTCTAGAATCTGTGCACCCCCAAAAAGGGAAAACCTACTCTGATCAGAGCAAGTGACAAATTGAGAAACCTTTTTCTAAATGCATTTCCCTAAAGGGCCTAGGTGCATTGGTCCTTAAAAGCACTAGAATGAAGCAGTAAAGGTCAGAAACTCAGGGATTTGGGAGAATCATGCTTAGGGATTTGTGTAGGGATGATGATAAGGTGTTCATCAATTAATAATTGATCCATTTTGTAGGCCTATTGACCAGATGTGACAAAATGGCTTATAACAGTCTTGTTCTCTCTTGTTCAACTCATCCCACACTTAGCCATTTTCAGGCTTCCCCCTATCCTCACACCTTTCCTAGTAAGTGGATAAGCGCATGTCATTTCTAATCAACAGTGGTACATCCCTTACCCTCTGCAAATGTGAACTGTGCCATCCTGAGGGATTCCCCCTTCACAAGACGTTTCATAATCTTGACCTATAGTCTCTTAGTCTCCATCCTACTTTCCCTTGAAAATTGTGCCCAAGACTCAGTCCTGCCTACCTCCCTAGTGCATGGAAAATTTCTAGTGGACAATGCAACATCTCATAGATCACTGCTAAAGAAAATTCTGCTCTTCCTTAAGAATTTGTCTCATTCAAAGTGCATGGCACAGTTTTAGTCAACAAGACATTAAACCTTGTTTACTAAAATTTCCCACTACCTAGAGCACCTACTCAAACTTCCTCTCTACTGCACAATGCACATTTCTAGTCAACAGTGAGACATCCCTAGACTATTGCAACTGAAAAATGTGCTATGATTTTCCTCCTCTTTACTGAGCAACTGTAATCCCTAGACCGCTAGTCACTTCCTCCAACATTGTACACACATGCATTTGACTCTTTCTCTTAGCCATTTTGGAGCTCTTCTTGGTCTTCCTTCCTAGTGAAATTTATGAAAGTATTAATCTTTCACTAGGTGATGAGCATTGCCTATCCATGAGCATCAACGATGAAACCTTTGCACCATTTAATTGTGCACTTAGTCTTTCTCAAGGTCAACTCCTATGATTGTGCATTCAGAACCTTCAAAGAATAGTCATTAACCCTTGTTTCTTGTATTAATTCACTGCACTGAGCTCTGATTATTTATGCCTTTCATAGCACATGGAGAATTTTTAGTTGATAGCAAGGCCTTCTCCATTTCCTTGCAATTACAAACTACATAATACATAGCCTCCCTCTCCTTCACAGTGGAGTGAGAACCTTCCTAGCAGAGTGACTTAGTTTTCTACTTCTTGCATCAGTCAAATGTACAATCCTCTCTTATAGTGAGCCTCACTTAGCACAATGCGTACTTTTAGTGGAAAATGAGTCCACCCTTGAGCCACTGCAATCCTCAACTGTGCTAGCATAGGATACTACCTCTCAAGCATTGTGCATTGCATAGTTACAATTCCTAATATTTCCTTCTATGCTAACTAAATCCATCACAACACCATCCCTTGTTCTGCCTTGTCCCCCTTAGCATAGTTCACAATTCTAGTGCATAGTGAGGCCATCCCACAGTCACTATGAAGTTCAACTATGCTATCAATGCATACTTCTCCTTTGAGCCCTGAGCATTGCATAGTTTGAGTCAATAGGCTCCTCAACCTTGTCCCTTTCACTTGATTACTATGCTAGACCCCCTAAGAGCCCATATTTATAACACATTTCACATTTCTAGTGAATAGTGGTGCCTTCCTTAGCCTCTCTCTCTCAACTCCTAAACATGCCCAACACAATCAACCCCTTCCATAAGTAAAGTAGAGGTAGAATAGAATATTTACAAACTGATCTTTCCTTGTCATGAGTGAGCTTCGTTGGTAGGTGTATGACCTCAAAAGGGAAAGATGACACCAAGGAAGATGTCAAGGGGAAGAAACAAAGAATCACTTGCAGAGAACAAGCACAAATAAGAACTATCCTGAAGAAATGAAGATATCCTAGACCATGACAGAATGTTGGCATATCATGATGACTCAAAAGTTTCCAATATTGGTCTAAGACCCTTTGGAAGGTGAAAATAAAGTACAATCAAATATCTATCATGGAGAAGTCAAAGAAAAAGCAGCAAACAAAGCAACTTGGCATTGCCACATCATCATTGGTAAGTTATGTCTTATACAAGTGTTATCACAATGTCATATGTGTCAATGGGTCTTGCCACATGATGTAGAATGTAGTTATGTATGTTTTATGGATAAATACCTTCTGCAAACAAAAGTGATCTCCCTAGACCTAGTGCACTGATGTAGAAACAACCAAGAGAAAATTGCTATGCTTTCCTTAGAGAAATTTGAAATATAGAAGAAAGGCTTACTTGGGAACCAATGCAGCTCTCTCCTTCTCCCCAATTGTAAACTTTAGCTCAAACTCCAAATGCTAAAATTGGAACCTGGATATCATCCAAAACAAGGAAGAGAACCAAAAAATACAAATAGAATATACAACAACTCTAAACAAGAAGCTAAGGATTCAGTGTTCTACATATCCATGAATGAGACATGATGTATGGGGAAACAAGGAACTTTTGTATTAATAAAAGTAGGAGAAGATTACAAGCCTTTTAGGTCTTGACCTTCTAGACCTCTCCCAGTTGTCTTGTCCTTCCTTTGCCACAATAGCAAGCCTTCAATTACAGCTCAAGTACATGGATGGATTATGTACCTCTAGACACAAATGAGAAGCATGAGGGCATAACTAATAGTCTCCAAAATCCAGTCCAGTCCTAATAGAAGGTAATGCATTTATAGGAGAAATGAGGAGGTTGTAGATCCATTAAACTAGGGTAAGATCCACTTTAGAAGGGGATAAGCTCCATGGGATAAATGATAAGACCTCATTTGTAGGAATTCGAGGACATATTTAACATATAATGGAAACTTCCATGATAGAAGCCTCTGGAAGCAAAAGCTTCAAAATTATATTCAATTTTTTCCTCATTTCAAGGTTCAACACACTTGTAGTGAAAGTAATTTATGATGACCAGGGTTTTTTAATTTGATACAACCTGTGCCATCACACTTACTAGATTAGGAAAGTGCGATGAGGACCTAAATGACGGTTTTAGCCAATATAATGCAAAATTTCCACAATTCTTGGGAAGGGGATGCCTTTGTCTTTGTAGGGGATGATTGCAAAGTGTGAATGGATGATGATTGATCCAAGTTCAAGCTCATTTAGTTGAATGTGAAAAAATGGCCTATAATAGATTGCCCCCTAAAGTACAAATTCAGGAGAAATGGCTAAGGACTGAAGTGCTTTACCATATGAAAAGTCTAGATCAAGAATATATTGGTTAATATCATCAATTGTCTGTTACAATACATTATCATCATGATATTGTTCCTGAGGTAAGCATAACTATAGTTAGCATATAAGAAATTTTACACGTACAATGATCAAAGTCACGTCCACTAATGATATATTGTGGACCCACACTTGGATGAATTTTTGTTTGACCATAGTCATCATACTTTGTAATATTGTATGAATCCTGAAATCATAGCGAGGATGGATTAAAGTAGATCCAAGGTCTTCTACCTTGTCACTTGATAGTATGAGTCTAACCATGTGAATAGATGTGTTGGCGTCAAACATGGTAGACACCATCTGAATACCGACCATTGATGAAATTCATTAATAGATGCAAGAGGAACCACCAAAAATGATCATGGCCATCAAGGTACTAAGTACAGTCTATGAGGTGTAAATGAATGAGCTGCAATAAAATACCACACAAATCTTCTAGTCGAAGGCCAATGATGAAAACCCATCGCTAAAAGAGAGGAAACTTTCCATTGAGGTATGCAAACTTTAAGGCACTGAAGGGAGTTTCTAAGCACACGTCCTGGATAATGTGTTGATGTCGATAGGAATTGACCCATCGCAGGAGGACCTTAATGTATCCCCCATCAATGACATGAAACAGGTATCAAGGTTTGATACTTAATGTTGATGATTACGAGCTAGTTCACGAATGGTAGACATGAAAGAAGGCTTAAAAATTTTGTAGCAAATGCCAACTGAGGGTGGACTTCTCTTGAACATATCAGTGACACTTTATAGAGTTTGTAGCATTGACTCAAAGAACCATCATGAAGGCTTTCAATAAGGTGTGATCAACAGAGAGGAAAGAAGATTCCCAAACCCAAAATAGTCACACAAGTGAAGTGTCAGGTTCAAGAGCGACTCACTGCCATAAATAGGTTTTTTGCCATGTTTCCCTAATTTGCAAACCATTTATGGCCTGACCAGTACCTCTTCATTTTTTAAAAGCTTGAGGAGGATAACATATGCTTCATTTATAAGTTCATCCTTCAGATGAATCATTCTGAGTATTTTTAATGAACCCTGAGAAGGATTGGTTTGCTCTCTTCATGATTGATGATTCATGTGTTATTTAATTGCTTTATCAGTCTAGTGAAAGTATAACTCAACTTATTGTTCCTGTTTAAAGAGTTTTAAAAAGAGGAGAAAAATAAAACACCAAGAGTTTTCTTTTCATAAATTTAGTCTCTTTGACCCAAAAAGGAATAAAACAATACCCAAGAGACCCTTTTAGTCATGTTCGACTAAGGTGTTCATTTTTCGTAAAGAGTCCATCTAGTCGAGAAAAGGGTTAAAATTATACTATTAGATGTCTTTTCATTTATTTTAACGAGTTTGAAAAGCCAGTGTTCCACAATATTTTCATGTTTTGGGATTCTAAAAAGAGCTTAAGTAGGAATCCATGGGGTTCATTTTTCGTAAGTTTAACGAGCCTGAAAATATGATAAAAGTACGCTCATTTATGAAAATGACCTGCATTAAATAATTTGGTTTATAACCTGAATAATTTCCTCTAGTTGTCATTTAACCTTCTTATAACACCATAAAAACATCAAAATATATGATATATGGTAAAATTAGGTAAAAAAAATATTAAAATAATGACTTATTTTCATCATAAAAGAGGTAAAATTAAGTTTATTTTTACCATTTTGGAGAGCTCTGAGTGGTTTTCACCTTTATTCTTCAGGACATGATTGCAACTAATTACATGGATGATTTTCATTGTCGTAAGTTCTAGGTAAGAGATCTATCCTTTCTCTACACTTTTATGGTTTCCATTTTCAATTCTATGCATCCCTTGAGAAGTTTTTTCAAGTTTTAAGAACTAGATTTCTCACTCAGCCAAGCACACTCTTCCTATATCGGGAGGTGCGATGGGTATTTTTAATTTTCACTGAAAAGTGTGGCCCAACATACTTACCCTCAAGGCTAAGTGCGATGGGTTGCATTGTCCATTAATAGACAATGCTATGGATGTAGGAAGGGTTTCGAATTTTGAATTTTAAATTAGTTTTTTCCAAAATATTTCACATTGTTGATCTTATCTGTTTTTTCCTTATTATTCGCAGGTATTCACTGGAGTCAAAATAGTGCTAAGTTGGACATAAAGGGAGCATGAAATGAAATATATGATGGAAGCAAATGATCCAGCCACAATGCAAGCATTGAGAAACGTTGGGCTATTGAAAAAATTTCAGATTTAAAGCATGAGGCCCTTGTTATATATGCTAGAGTATTTGGTAAGAGCCTAGAACATATAGGGGAAATTCTTTAGAATTAGAGAGAATATGGTCACAATAGATGTTGAAGACATCTATTTCCTAAAAGGGATTTCACTTAGAGGGGCTGCCATTTCTTTATATGGATACAAGAGAGGTGGAGAGATGGTGATGGATTATATAAATATCCATTGTCAACCTTCATCTCAACCTAGCAAGGATGGGAAGGTCGAGTTAAAATATATTCACTATCTTCCCCTCCAAACCATTTTAAACACCATTACATGATTAGATAGTGGCGTTGATCCTCACATGGCTACCAAGTCTCATATGCAGAATGTGTTGGAGTTCCTAGCACCTACAGTCTTTAATTCGTGTGAAGGGCTTTTGGTCAATATAAAGCAACAGTTTAATAAAGCGAAAAATGGGTGGTTGAACAACTTTGGATATGGATCCATCATAGTTTCATTTTATTTTTATAGGGTACCATTACTATGACCTCAGATGATATCTCATGAGCTACTTGGACTTAGAGAGCCTCGCATGAGGCAATTTTGATGGCTGGACATGGCGGAGGACCTATGATGAGGTTCACTCCTACTTTCTTCATATGGTTGTGAGAGTAGCTAATCATGATCAAGGACTACCCTTATGCTGGAGTAGATTTCTGTGGAGATCCACAGCTCATTTTACTTAAGGGTGAGTCGTGGGATGACATAGGTAAAAAACATTGTCATTTTGGATATTTTTTGAATTTTAATTTTTACAATTTTTTTGTTTTTATAAGTGTCACATAATAACTATTATTTTTTCATGCAAAAATTAGACCTAGTAGAGACACTAACCGAGTTTGAGCACCATGTAGAGGTCCTGAACCACACCATTTCAGATACATGGGTTGATGAAAACCCAAACCATTTATAGAGATACACCATAGGGGTGTTAACTAGGATTAGCTGATTTCTCTGCTAGGTTTCCTGTGTGATTGTGTCTTACCATGATCATCACCATGATTAGTCACCTAAGGATTTTGAGCCACATTTTATCTATCATTTATCAGATATTGTAGGCCATGAGCCATATGTGTCTTAGACACGATTTCTGAAAAACCAAAACACTATTTACAGATCTAATCTATGGATGTTTTCTACTTATTCTACTATCTTTCATAATGTGATTATGATGATTGTATATTTATAAATGCTACAAATGTTTGTCCAAAACATAATTAGGTAATGTATATCTTAATGTATTTAGACTTCTTGGGACATGAAGATATTCAATGTAATCAAAATGTCTCTCTAAGAGGTGAAATCTTAATAACATATGTAACATAGTTGGGATCCTCACTGAATAAACGTTATTCAAATGTAGCACAATGAGTTGTGAATCAAGTCTGACAACCAAATGATGAATACCACATGAAATGACATCAAAAAATAGTTCTATCACTACATTATAGTTAGCGATATTATTAGTTGAGAAATCGATGCAAATGCCTTACAAACTCACTAACTCGTCATTAGGCCCATAGATTTCTCATGCTACGGAAGAAAGTTTTCAGGGACTACGAATGCGTCATCAAAATAACCAACATATGGCTGAGGGAAATCGAACAACTGTAAATAAAATGTAATCCAATATAAGAATATGTGGTAGAAAAATCTCGATAAAACACACTGCAAACACACCAACAATCCTATACAATATGTACACAGTGACTATGTAGAAAAATTTAAGCATAGTATTTTTTGAGGTAAAACCCATTTTGAGGTTTCACCAAGGGAATTCTGTCAAAGTCTACAAGCTCGTAGTCCCATTTCGCAAGTATGCATTTAACTATATATGGACCTAACCACATTGGTTTGAGTTTCCCATCTCCTAATTGTAGAAATTAATAGAAATTTGTTGTTACTGATATATTTGAACTGAAAGCAAGAGATTACAAATTTCCTTTACAATTCTATGGAATAAAAATCACGATTTAAAAACATGTGAAATTAAATGCAACCATCAAAGCCACAAGAACACAATTATTTATAGGGGAACCAACTAGGAAAATACCCTCCACTTCTTTTCATTATCAGATGGGAATTAGAAACTATTACAATGTCTTTCTTCAATCCTGAAGCACACCTTGCATTGTAAACATGTTCTCCTACTGACTATCCTACTCTGGCCAACACTTAGCCAATTTATGGCTCCAACTTCCTCCTATTTCCTTGAATAATTTATGAGAAATTGAGCTCCTAAATAATAGGAGAATTCCATATTTCCTTGAGTAATTCCCAAGGACTTGATCACCTACATCAATACCAAGCCTGTATACTCAACTAGTATACAATTGATAATTACAATGTGTCTTTTCCTCTACTCTAGCTAGGAAATTCCAATTCCATGCATGTCTGGGCTATTTTTAGTTGATTGACTAGTTTAACTAAGAGATCACTAAGTTAACAATAGTGCTGCTACTTAACTGACCTTCAACTAACTCAATTAATTACTTGAGCTTAGTTAATTGAGTTCAACTGAAAATAATTGAACTAGACTGCAAAATTTTAGCAATCACTATATATACAACTCTACTCCAAGCCTATAACTTTAATTTACTAACTTAACTAGTAGACAAGGCCATGTCACTCTAGCTAACTGCAATCCAATTCATCATGTTGATGTGGAAAATCAAATTACTCAATTTGAATAAGGCTCAAGTCAAATTTTTCTTGCTACAATTTACAACACTCCCTCTGAGCAAGAAAGGGATTGTGCACCACCCCTATCCTGCACCTGTTGAATTCAAATTTTCCTCCTGGCAATGCCTTTTGTGAAGATATCTACATCCTTCACCTTAGTTGGAATGTACTGTATCATCATAATTCTCCTCTGCACACAACCCCACAAGTGATTGTACCTGATATCAATGTGCTTGGATCTGTCATGAAATACTAGATTCTCAGATATCTTGATACAACTCGGATTATCACAATAAATCATTGTTGGATCTATCTCCTGGCTGAAAATACTGACAAGTATTTTCCTCATCATTATGGACTTATATGTTTCTTGACTTGCAGTGATGTATTTAGCCTTTGTTGAGCTAAGTGCCCTAAACCTCGATTTCCCGCTATCCAAGAAATAGTTGTAAACCCATCACTGAAGATAGCACTTGAAGTAATTTTCCTTTATGATGGATTCCCTCCCCAATTTGCGTCAGTGAATCCTTGGAGCTTCACTCCCTCTATCCTCTTGAACCATAAACCATACTCGGTTGTGCCTCTGAGATACTTTAACAATACATGTTTCGGTGCCTTCCAATACCACTTGGTAGACTTCACCATGGCTTGATTCAAGGTATTAACTACATAGCATATGTCGGGACTTATGTTCACTAGATACATCAAGTATCCCACAAGTTTCCTGTAGATGTTAGCATCTACTACCTCTACTGAAGAAGCACTCTCCTTCCTCCATTTTGTAGCTAGAGGTGTGTCCATAGGCTTGTAGTTCTCCATGTAAAATCTTTGAAGTATTTCAAAGGAATACTTCCCCTAACTCAGAAATAGCTTGTTGTCGTTCTGTATTTTTTAGGTTGAGGGAGTAAACGCACAAGACAACATCAAAACCACTTTGGAAGTTGGGATCTAGCCCTGCCAGCTTCAGAGAGGGATCTCTATGTAAAATGTATCTTTGTTTTATGTGAATTTTAGGCTAGTTATGACTGACTAATTGTTTTTATTTGATTGTTTGGTTGATTAAACTATCATAATTCCATTAGGCTGTGGATTCTATAGATTAAACTAGTTTTGGTATCAAATTTTAAAGGAGTTTTCACAGGGGAAGCTAGCTTGCACTATTTGGATCCTTTATAATATTAAATGGATTGTGAAATATCAGACATTGTAAGGCTTAGTAGAAATTAAGGAGCAACTAAGAATTCCTTAATTTGACTTCATCAGAAAACATGAAAATTAATAACAACCATAATAGGGTGCTCTAAATAACAAATCCTATTCATCACAGTTTCTGTTAAGTAATTGAGATTTTTAGAATAATAGAGAAAGAAAAACAATGTTTAAACAAATAAACAGTAGAAACACATCACCATTTGGTAACCCACATGAATCCTATGAAAGGTACCCGTATTATTGATGCTTATCTAATTTGAAAAATTACAATATGCAGAAGAAATTACATTCAGAAATAAACATCTCTTACTTCAAATGAAATAGTATTTATACAAATGCTAACCTAAAATATCTTGAAATAATATCAAGATTTGTTTACAAATATCTCCAACTATATTAGACAAATAGAACTAAAATATAGGACATTCAAAACTAATGAATCTACTTGGAACTATCTTTGTTGATTGCTTGTGACAAAGAAGATAAATTCGAATTTGATAGCAACTCTTGTTTGATGAGGTGGCCTCCAAGTCACTAACTGTCTTTGATCTTTTTCCTCCCGAAATTATGAAAAATGGTGTCCTGTAATACCTTTGTATATCTCAAACCATAATATTTGTTAGAAAATTGAGAGATTCTTTTGTAAACTATGATGTTGGCAACAAAAACCTCTTTCCGTTTTTGAAAATTCATTTCCACCTGCAAGGAAACTACATTCGAAAACACTAACTGAAAATAGGAAAATTTAGGAAAATATACCTACAAAGTTTCATCCAAATCTCCCAAACCATAACAGTTGTTACAAAAATGAGAGAGGTTTTTGTGATTTAGGATATTATCAACAAAACAATCTTTAAGTTTTTTAAAATATGTTCTTAGTTGTATGTAAACCATGTTTTAAATGACTTTATTGTATCTGAAAAAACATATTTTTAACTCACCCTGAAACAGACATATGATGTGGAGGCATGAGGTGACATGGAGGTTGGGATGATGTGGAGACATGATGTGGAGATGAGTGGGGACAACAGTCCAAGTGGTAGGTAGTGAGTGGTGTGGGAGTGATAGCGAGGTCAAATGTTAATTACGTAACAAACATGGCCAGGTGTCGGGATAGGAGTGGAGGGGAGCGCACAGGAAGAGCTAGTGGGAAAGGGGGAGAAGGTTGGCAGATTTCAGAGGGTTATAAGGCACTAAGTGGTATCATCCAGGGGAGGGTGTGAAACAAGGAGAAGGAACCATGTAGGGATGGGGCCCGATGGAAAAAACAACCTTTTCGGACCCACCCCTGACAGTAAAGGTAGGATGGAGAGGGGGAGCGAAGAAATATATGGACTCTGGGTCACAAGGGGGAGAGGATCCCAATGCTCTGACAGAGATGTCCTTTAACCATAAATGATAAAAAGCCTTTTTTCCATATGCACCTTTTTTATAATTCTTTAAGATAATAGTTTGGATAAAAATTTGACGAATTTGCATTATCCCTTTGTGCCTTTTAATATTTTCTTGAAAGTTGGGATAAAAGGAAAATATGAAATTTATGAAAAATAATCAATCACCTTGAGATCCTATAAATTATAGGACCCTAACACAACTCACCATCACCCTGCCATACTTCCAGTCCAAGGAAGTAATTCATCAAGCCCATGTCTTTCATCTCAAATTCTCTTGCAAGGTCCTCCTTGCAAGAGTGGATCAATTTCTCATCCCCTGTAAGTATCAAGTCATCAACATATAATACCAAGATAAGCAACTTGCCATCTACCACAATGTGATAGAGATTGGAATTTGCTTCACTTTTGGTAAAGCCCAATCCACTCAGATTATTAGTGTGAGATTTATTGGAAGGTGTACCAAAAACACTTCACTTAAGTCACTAGGTGACACGTGATCCTAACAACAATTTGTGGCTTCTTATGCTTTAGATTTGTAATAAAAAATGGAAAAACCTACAACAAAACAACATATACAATCCAAAACGACAAACATCAATATAGATATCCAATGCAATAACCCAAATGGAAATACTTTAGGATGAATAAATTGTTTTATTCATGACACCTTGTGCAGGAGATCTACAAAAAATTATGCAAAATCCCCTCTATGGGATGGGCCCTTTGATGTCTATGATGCTTCAGTAATCGATCTTCTCTCTCAATATGTGAAAATTCCAAAACAATGTGAAGAACTCAAATGGGAGCTCAAAAGAAAAGAGATGATAATGGTTATGATGATAATGATCATGGTGAAGAATGAATGGAAAACCGTCCTATTTATAACAAATTATTGATTTAACCTCGAAAATGGAGAACAAAAAAATAATACTGACCAAATCAAGATATAAACATTAGGTATAATTTATTATATTTTTTAGAGAGGGAAAATATATTTAAAATGGTCAATTATCTTTATTTAGAAATAATTAACAAACAAAATGATTTATTAATTATTTCGCAAGGATTAAGAATGGTGTGAAATTGAAATAATTATTAAATAGTGATTTAACGATTATTCCATTGATGGAAATAAGAAATAATAAATAAATAGTGATTTGTTTAATTATTCCTATGATATTTAGTCAAATGCGACAAGGAATAAATACTTAAACAATGATTTAATAATTATTCTTAAAGAAAATTAAATAAACAATGATTTATTCAATTATTCTCATGGGGTTTTTTTTATTTTAATCAAAAAAATAATTTAATAAAAATGGTTTACTAAATTATTTCCCATGATGAAAGTGCCTTTACTATGGTAAAACTAATCCTACATGGTGTATTTCGATCCACCTAGTTAGAAATGGATAATTGATCATTTCTTGGTGATAACAGAGATATGTGTCAATTTAAGTCTACCATGCTTGAGGCATCTACTTGAGACCATATATGGCTCTCTCGAGTCTACACACATGTGTCTCCTTGTCATATTTCTCAAATCCCTCTGGCTACTCTATGTAACTTTCTTCCTCGACAACACCATTGACGAAGGCAGTCTTCACATCCATCTAGATGGATCTTCTAAACCATCTGCACAACTAATGTTACAATGGTTCTACTTGAGAAATATTTTTCCACAGGGGAAATTTTTACTCATAGTCAACTCCCTCTTCCCGTGACAAGCCTTTGGCCATAAATCTAGCCTTGTACTTCACGATGCTCCCATAAGCTGCATGCTTCACTTTGTAGGTCCATCTCGAACACACCAATGACTTGTTCTCTAGTTTTAGAACCACCTCCCATACACCATTATTGATGATGGATTCATACTTCTCCACCATGGCATCAACCCACACTACTTCCTCAAATTAAGAAGGCTCTCACTCAATGAGTTTTGTCATAGGATCCATATACCCTGTGTATCGGTCTGGTGACCTCCTCTACGTAAGCAAGGATGTAGGATCTCCCACATGCTCTCATGCAACTTTCACAGACCTATCAACCTCTCTAGTTCTCTGTCTCCCCTCTCTAGAATATTGTGGTTGAGTGGGTGCCTCTAGTCGGCCTCCTATCTCCTCCTCCACATGTGGCTGCTCCACAACAACCTAAACCTCTGCATGATTCTCATCCTTTGGAGATAGAATCTCCTCCTCTGGTGGTATACTCAACTATCACTCTAAAGAGAATATCATAGCCTTCTCCTCATCAAATTCCACATCTCTCCTCACTACTATCACCCTAAGTGAGGGAAAATACACTTGATAAATATATGGTGTCTCTGTGTATTCTACAAAGACTCCCATCTTAGATGTAGGCTCCAATTTCTTCCTGCTATCCTTGGAGACATGAAAATACATAGTATCTCAAAAAATTGGAAAATGAGAACATCTAGCTTCCTACCAAAAAACGCCTCTTCAGGTGTGATCATGCCAAGTATTCTCTGAGGGCTCTTGTTTTGCAAATAAACTATGGTGTTGCATGCTTCTACCCATAGATGTAATGGAAACCCTTGATCATGCAACATAGCTCTTATGAATCCCACTATGATTTTGTTTTTCCTTTCAACCACCCCATTCTCTTGTGGTTTATGGGGTGCTATCAGTTCTCTTATAATCCCCTCTTTGGCACAAAAGTCCTTAAAGGTGTTAGAAACAAGTTCTCCTCCATTGTTACTTCTCAAGGCTTTCAATTTCTGACAAGTCCCCTTTTTAACAATTGCTTTGAATTCAACAAATTTTGAGAAAAAATCATCCTTCTTTTGCATGAAGAAGATACAACGTTTTCTAGAAAAGTCATGAACAAAAATCATGTAGAAATTATGGTGTAGATTTTTAGCTTCTGGTGAAATTTTAATCAAAATCACAAGACACAAACCTACTCTACTACTTTGTGGAATTCAATTCAAAATTTAAAAAATCAATCACAAACAAGCAATGAGAAATAATAATACACATGCACAAGTATTTTTCTAGTGGAAAGCAATCTACTAAAAACCCATTTACCTGCTTGCATTAATCTGATGAATAAAGATGTATTACAATTGCTTTGCTCAACTGAGCACAACCTGCAAGTGAATAACCTATCTCTCTGCTCACTGAAAACATTTGACTCAGAATTAGTCAGTTTCTGCCTCTTCTTGAGCCCCTATTTCCCTGTGCATTTCCTTAGGAAATTAGCCCCCCATTATTTAGGAATTTCAACCAAAATGATTTCACAATTCCCAAGGTTGATAATATGACTACATGCAACACTTGTACACTCAAGACTAGTCTACAACTAATGTTATACTACCTTGGAATCTCCACCACAGCTGGGGAACTTGAATTCTCTGCATACACTGGCTATTTTTGGTTGATTGATCAGTTAATTGGATGATCACTGAGTTAGACTGAAGTCTCACTACACAACTGACCTTCCACTAGTTCCTCCAACAATTAGAACTAGTTTAATTAAAAATAACTTTAACTAACTAATCTTGATTGCTAAAAATTGGTAATCACACATTCTTATTTGAACTCCAACTCCTCTAACTCAAATTTACTGAGCTAACTAAGTTACAAGAGCCATGTCACATAAGTTAACTGCATCCCAGTTGTCTGCTAATGTGGAAATTCAAAATTTCTCAATTTGACCAAGGAAAAATCAAATTGAGACTTTCTTGCTACATTTTTCAACACTCCCCATCAGCAAGAAATGGAGTATCAACCACCTTTATCGTGCACCTATGGAAATTGAATTTCCCTCTTGACAAATCCTTTGTCAAAATGTCAACATCTTATTCCTCTATCAGAATGTATTGTAGCAACATTATCTTCCTCTGCGCACAGTCCCATAAATGGTGATACTAGATATCTATATGCTTGGATCAATCATGAAATACAATATTATTAGAGAGCTTGATGTAACTCTGATTATCACAATAGATCACCGTTGGATCCATCATTTGACCAAATAGTCCCACAACTATCTTTCTCATCCTGATCACTTCACAAGTTGCTTGACTTGTAGCCATGTATTCTTCTTCTACCCAATTGAGTGCCACATATATTTTCTTCTTGTTGTACCGGGAAACAACTATGGAACTAACACTAAAAATTCCACCTAATATAATCTTCTAGTTTTATGTACTCCCTACCCAATCCACATCTATGAAGCCACACAACTTCACTTTGTATGTCCATCTATACCATAGTCCAAAATGGGTATTACCTCTGAGGTATTGTAAAACATGCTTAACTACCTTCCAAAATAATTTGGTTGGCCTAACCATAACTTGGCTCATCTGGTTGACTACATAGCACATATCTAGTCATGTGTTCACAAGACACATTAGTGAAGCCACTAGCTACCGATAAATGGCAGCATCCACTTCCTCACCTAAAGTGGAATCCTCCTTCCTCCAATTGGTTGTTGGAGATGTCTCCATGGGTTTACAACTCTCCATGTGAAATCTCTATAGTATTTGATTTTCATACTTTCCTTGAGGAAAAATTAGTTCCCTGTCGCCTTTCCATACTTCCAACCTGAGGAAGTAGTGCATGAGACCCGTGTCCTTCATTTAAAATTCCCTTGCAAGGTCCTCCTTGAAAGATTTGATTAGCCACTTATCACTAATTAAAATTAAATCATCAACATATAAGACAATAATAAACAATTTACTTTCTACTAAAATATGATATAGGATTGCATGTGCTTCACTTTTAGTGAAGCCCAAACCAGTGAGATAGCTTTCGATCTTGGTGTACCAAGCATGGGGTGCTTGTTTGAGACCGTACAATGCTCACTTGAGTTTGAACACATGAGAATCCCAATCAAATGTCTCAAAACCTTATGGTTTCTTAATGTACACCTCCCCCTCAATAACTCCATTAAGAAATGTTGTTTTTACATCCATCAGTTGGATCTTCCACCCCATATGCATAGCTAGTGCAAGAATTGATCTAATGGATGAGTACCTTGCTATAGGAGCAAAGGTCTCCTCATAGTCAATTCCCTCAACTTCAGAGTATCCCTTGGCCACAAATCTTGCCTAATACTTATGTATGCTCTCATATGTTGCATGCTTAACCTTGAAGTTCCATCTCGAACTCACAACTAATTTATCTGTTGGTCTTGGGACCACTTCCCAAACACTATTCATTGCAATGGATTTGTACTCTTCCACCATTGCATCAACCTATACATGTTTCTCTACTACTTCCTCGAAAGAGGATGGCTTAGTCTCTACTAGCCTAGTCATTAGAGACATGTATCTAGTGTACCTCTTAGGTGACCTTCTTTGCCTACGTAAATTTGAAGGAGCTCCCACATTCTCCCTTACATCCTACACAAGTCTATTAGCTTCCCTAGTCTTTTTCCTACCTTCTCTAGATGGTTCTACTTGAGTGGATGTCTCCACTCTCTGCTCCTCAATTTGTGGTTGCTCCAAAAATTCCTGAGGCTCCTACTTTGGTTCAAAAATATCCTCCTCTGGTGGGATCTGAAACTCCCTCTCAAGAGAGCACTACATCGCTTTATCCTCATCAAAATTTACATCCCTTCACACAACTGTCATTTTGAGGGAAGGTAAGTGCACACGATAGTTTTGTGGAGTGTTTGTGTAACCCACAAATACCCACAACTTTGTTGTAAAATTAAGCTTCTTCCTTGATTCTTTGGAGACATGGAAGTAAATAGAGGCTTCAAAAATCTTGAAGTGTAACACTTCCAACTTTCTCCCCAAGAAGGCCTATTCCAGTGCCATCATACCAAGAATCTGATGAGGACTTCGATTCTACAAGTAAACGGTTGTGTTGCATGCATCTCCCCACAAATTTAGTGGTAGGCCTTGGTCATGCAACATAGCCCTCACAACTCCCACAATGCTACAATTATTTCTCTCGGCCACCCCATTATAGTGTGGATTATTGGGTGTTGTTATCTCTCTTCAAATGCCTTCTTTCACACATAAATTTTCGAATTCATTAAAAATGTACTCACCTCCATTATCACTTCTGAGATCCTTCACCTTCTTGTTGGTTTCTTTCTCAACTAATGCCTTGCATTCTACAAACTTGGATAATGTCTCATTCTTCTTTCACATGAAGAAGATCCAACACTTCCTTGAGAATTCATCAATAAAATGACAAAAATTTTCTTTCTCACAATGGAGGCTATCGAGAAAGGTCCACAAACATCAATTTGGATCATAGAATGTGCATTTTGCATATTTCCCCAAGTTACATCCTTTGTAGACATCTTGTTGCTCAAGTTCTCCTTTGGGGATGCTAGTGGTTATTTGTTGCATAATCTTTAAGGCACCATTATGAAAATGGCCAATTCTTTTGTGCCAAAGTTCACTGACATTGCGGCTCTACGCTTTCTCCACCTTTCTACCTAATGTAACACAATCTTCCACATCAAAATTATATAGGTTCTTCACATGAACCTCGATCTACTTCACCTATCTCGTGGCTATGTGTCTTGGGAATGCTTTCCCTTTGCTAAAGATGGCATCATAAACACGGTCTTCCAAAACTGCAATAGAGATGATATTTTTTCTTCGGGCCTAGAACAAACATGACATCCTTGTGTCTGAGAGGGGAGTTCAACTCACTCTGAAAGGTGATTGTATCAATCCTGATCGTTTTTTACCTTCCTTCGTCCCCCAGGTCAATATGCATCTAGAGATATTTCTCCTCCAAGTCATGGAAAAACTCTCTACACCCTATCATGTGGAATGAGACACCAAAGTCCAAGTACTACACACTCCCATCACTGTGATGGTCATGTATGCGATGAGGGTAAATTCAAGCTCGAACTGTGAAGCTAGGGCTTCACATACTGCTGCTTCTAAGTTCTTCTTGATCGAATTTTTTTGTGGAAACTTTGTGGCAAAGTTCCCAACTTCATGACAATTGAAGCATTTAATTCTGGACAAATATTTCTCCTTCCCGCTTGGATGGATTCTAGTCTGGTTTGATATTTATTCCCTTTTCCCTTCTTTCCCTTTCCAACGAATGAAATTTTTTCTTCATCCTCATCCTTGGATGAAGTCCCATCTTTGGTATTCTACCTTATTTTCTCATGTACCAAATAGAACCATAAGTGTTCCCAATTCAGTAGTTTCTCCCTCCTATTCACTGAATCGTGGTAGCTATGCTAGCTCTTGGGAAGGCATATAAGGGCTAGGCTTACCAAGTCATTTTAGGTGACATTAACACCAACCCCACCAAGTTCATCATGAACTTGTGTGAACCTGCTCAAATACTATGGAATAGTGTCATTCTTCTGCATCTTGATATTTCGAAGTTTATCCTTGAGTGCCAGTTTCCTATGGTTGTTGCTATTCTGGAATAGATCTGTCAGTGCCTGCCACATTGCGTAAGAAGTTTCTTTCCCATGGATAATTGAGACAATGTGGTCTCACACTCCCTCTGATATTATTCTCCTCACCTTGGCCTCATCTTTCTTCCATTGGGCTAACTTTTGTGCATCATATGCCTATGGTTTTGAAATATTTGTCTTGACATATTCTAGCAATCCATTGTCATCAAATACTACCTCCATGTGATCCTTCCATGTAATGAAATTATAGTTGCCTTCCCAGGCATACTCTAGCCTTAACCTATTGAAGGTCATCTTCCCAAATCTGAAGAGATATCCTGCTACACTAAACTACAAATTCGAACCTCTTGAGAAACAACTTTGAAATTATTGTTCTATTGTGAATGCTGCTTTGATACCATGTAGAAATTATGGTGTATATTTTCAACCGCTCATGAAATTTTAATCAAAATTAGACACAAATCTACTCTATTACTCTACAGAATCCAACTCACAATTTAGAACATCAATCATAAACTTGCAACCAGAAATAACACACATGCACACGGTAATTTTCTAGGGGAATGCAATTTTCTAAAAACTCTTTTGCCTACTTGCATTAATCTGATGACTATAGATGTATTACAATTTCTTTGCTCAAGTTAGCACAACCTACAAGTGAATAACCTATCCCTCTACTCATTGACAAGCTCTGACCCATAATTAGTCAAATTATGCTTTGCTTAAGCCCCTATTTCCTTATTCGATTCTTGATGAAATTAGGCCCATATCATTTAGTAATTTCCTCCAAAATGATTACGCAATTCCCATGGTTGATCATCTCACAACATGCAACACCTGTACACTCAATACTAGTCTACAACTGATCTTACATTTCCCTGGAATCTCCACCACAGTTGGGGAACTCAAATTTTCTGCATGCATAGTTATTTTGGGATGATTGATCAGTTAACTAGATGATCACTGAGTTAGACTGAAGTCTCCTGGGAAAAATTGAAGGATGGAAATTTATCTTAAAGTTTAGAAACCTTGGCGAATCCCACTAGTCCATAATATAAAATCTATAAAATGTTTGGAGATACTTTTGTAAAAATATTCAAATTTATAATATTTTTATATAGTCTATATATAATTTTTTTAGCAATTTTTAGGGTAATATAATTTCATTCTATAAAATTTGGGGGAATCATTTTTACAAAAAAATGGAAATTAGCTAATCTTTTTTTTGAAAAAAGTATAGAAAATTAGCCCATGGGCGAATATTAGCCCCTAAAATTTTCCCCGGAAGTCTCACTACACAATTGACCTTCCACTAGTTCCTCCAACTGTTAGAAGTAGTTTAAATGAAAACAACTTGAAATAACCAACCATGATTGCTACGAATCAGCATTCACACATGCTTAATTGAAATCCAACTCCTCTAACTTGAATTTACTGAGCTAACTGAGTGAGAAGAGCAATGTCGCACAATTTAACTACATCCAAGTTGTCTGCTGATGTGGAAATTCGAATTTTCTCAATTTGACCAAGGCAAAATCAAATTGAGACTTTCTTGCTTCATTTTTCAACAAATCACATAATACCTATGTTTTGTTGTCGAGGATGTAGAAAATGGTCAATATACATCAGAATGGACTCGTCCCAAAATTGTTCTAGCTTTGTTATCTCAGGCCTGGAAGGTTGATTTAACATATTTCCCCAATGTGCCCTTATTGACATCATGTTGGTCAAGGTTGCAATTCGAGAGGCCGGTGTTAATCCACTGCATGATTTCTAAGGTTCCATGGTGTAAATATCCCATGCGTATGTGTCAGAGTTCTCCCATATCTTAAATCTGTACATTTTTTTCCTTGCTACTTAGTGTAGCGCAAGCTTCCACCTCAAGTTTGTAGATATCTTTCACTCTAACTCCAATCTATTTCACTTTCCTGGTACCAACATGTCTCAGAAAAGATTTCCCCTTATTCAAAACAACATCATAGCCTCTATCCTCCAATACAAGTATAGATATTTGATTCTTCTTCAGCCCAAGTACATGTATAACATATTTTAAATGAAGATGGGAGGCTAACTCCCTCTTAAAGGTTACAGTTCCAATTCCTTTGATACTTTAACTCCCATCATCCCCAAGTTCTATGTGCATCTGGAGATCCTTTTCCTCTAGGCTACTGAAGAATTATTTGCATCCAATCATATGGAATGAGGCACCTGAATCTAGATACCACACACTCCCTATTATAGTGCTTTCCATGCACGTAATGAAGCTCAAGTCTAATTTTAATTGTGAGGCAATTGCTTCACCTCCTGCTCTTCTTGAAGGCTTCTTGTTAGGATTCTTCTGTGGACACTTTGTTGCATAGTGCCCAAATTCATGACAGTGAAAACATTTTATTCTACTTAGATCCTTCTTCTTTCCATTGTTTTGGTTGGACTCTTACTTTCTTTGGGCCTTCTTGCCCTTCCCAACCAATGAAAAATTCTCTTCATCCTCAACTGTGGATGTTACTCCATCTCTAATGCTCCTTCAAATTTCTTCCTGCACTAAATTGGACCAAAGTCTCTCCCAATTTGGTAATTTTTCCCTTCCACTTACAGAGTCCTGGTAGTTGTGACAGAATGTTTGAAGGCCTAGGAGAGCTAGGCTCACTAGCTTCGAATATGGAATATTTTCTCCAACTCCTCCAAGCTCATCGCAACGCTGAGTGAATCTAGAGAGGTAATGTGGAATGGTTTCATTTTTCTACATGTGGATGTTTCTAAGCTTGTCCCTCAATGCCAATTTCCTGGAATCACAAATATTTTTGAATAATTCAATGAGGGTCTTCCACATAGAAAATGGAGTCTCTTTGCCATATAAATTTGAGACTCTGCGGTCTCTCACACCCTCCAAGATGATCCTCTTGCCTTTTGCAATATCCTTCTTCCATTGGGAAAGTGCTTGTACATATGAAGTTCATGGTTTCAGAATTTTTTTTGAGTATATTCCAAAACTCCATTATGATCAAGTACACCTTCCATCACGTCCTTACAAGCTATGAAATTTGATGTTCCCTGTAGGGCATACTCCAATCTCAATCCGTTGAAAGATATTTTCCTAAAGGGAAGAAAATTTCTTCACTGAATCTGCAAATCAAAATCTCTAAAGGAAAAGAGATATTGATTGGTTTATATTCTGATTTGAGCTCTGATACCATGTACAAATTGATAGAAATTTTATATTACTGATTTATTTGAACTAAAAACAAGATATTACAAATTTCCCTTACAATTAAGCGAAATGAAAATAACAATTTATAAACACATGAAATGACATGCAACCATCAAAACCACAAGAACACAATGATATATAGGGGAACCCAACTGGGAAAAAACCATCCACTTCTTTTAATTAATCAAATGAGAATGAGAAACTATTACACTATCTTGATTCAATCCTGTTGCACACCCTGCACTATAAAATTGTTCTCCTGCTGACTATCATGCTATGGCCAACACTTAGCCAATTCAAGGACCCAACTTCCTTTTATTTCCTTGTGAAATTTTAGGAGAAATTGAGCTCTTAAATAATATGGGAATTCTCTATTTCCTTGCACAATTCCCAAGGACTTGATAACCTGCATCAATACCAAGCCTCTACACTCAACTAGTATACAATTAATAATTACAATGTTCCTTTTCCTCTGCTCCATCTAGGAAATTCAAATTCCATGCATGTCTGGCCTATTTTTAGCTGATTGACTAGTTTAACTAAGAGATCAGTGAGTTAACAACAGTTCCACTACTCAGCTAACCTTCAATTGACTCAATTAATTACTTGAGCTCAACTAATTGAGTTCAAGTGAAAATAACTTAACTAGATTGCTAAATTTAAGAAATCACTACATGCACAACTATATTCCAAGCCTGTAAATGGAATTTACTAACTTAACTAGAAGAAAAGGCGATGTCACTCTAGCTAAATGTGATCCAAGTCATCATGCTGATGTGGAAAATCGAATTACTTAATTTGAATAAGGCACAAGTAAAATTGAGCCTTTATTGCTACAATTTGTAACATTAATTTACTAACTTCTTGGTCATATAAGAGGATCATATCACCTTATAAAAAGGCATGAGGCTTAATATTTTGGTCAAATTTTGTGTTGATACATTCTTGTGAGCCTCGTTGGCCATGGAAACATTGATTTGAGTCCCATCTAGATGAGCTAAGTGCAAAAAACATTCTTCTTCAGCAGAGGTAGTAGGAAGAAGTTCGACGATTAGTTTTAGCGACACAATTTCACATTCGATGGGAAAACAAAATTCAATACCATACACCAACTGGAAATGTGTGAATCCAGTTGTGGTATAAATGAAAGTACAATATGCCCACAAATATGAAAAAAGGATGGTATGCCAATTCATTTTGTGAATCCCTACCATTTGTTGAAGCATCATTTTTAAGACTTTGTTGATGGATTCTACCTAGCCATTGGCTTGCACAGAATAGGGAGTTGAATTTTCATGCCGTAGGCCCAAATTGGTAGTCAAATCAAACATCATATAATTACCTAATTATTTTCCATGGTTCGTGACTATAGCTTGTGGTACATTCAATCTCACAATAATGTGAAAAAATTTCCATTATTGTCATATATAGGCATCAGTTTGGCCCATTTAGTAAAATAATATATTGCAATGATTATGTAACCATGCCCCCCCCCCCCCCAAATGATAGAGGTTACATGTCATGAATTCAATACCCCACTTGGAAAAGTGTCCAACAACAACAAGTGGATGCAATGGAGTAGGTGGAGCACGAGCTTTACAATTATAGATCTAGCATGCATGACACTTTTGGACTACTAAGATACAATCTTTGTACATAATCAGCCAAATGTAAATGAGATGCAAGATTTTTTGGGTGGTAGAATATCGATACATATGTCTGCCACATACTCAATCAATTAAAGCTTTCTCGACATCCTCATGAGTGAGGTACCATCCAAACATCATATTGAAACCATGATGATAAATAGTATTGTATATTATGATATAAAGACAAGCTTGGTATTGAATACAGCGTTGATCAAAATGAGTGGTGTCAGGATGTAAAGTTTGGGTTTGGACATAAATGATGATATCTCCATGCCATGGATCAAACTAGTTGATTAGAATCAATGTTTCACCAGGGATAAAATCATCAGTTGTTGATTCTGACATAGAGGAAGGATATTGATTCACTTCAAATATTTTCCCCCAAGCATTTGATGTGACAGTATGTAGGTCATGGGGTTACAAATAGAAATGATAATCTTGTGAAGCAATATATAGTGGCGAAAATTTTGGATAGGTTGAACCACTGCCAAAGAAAAAATTTCAACGCGATAGAACTTGGCTTCAATATCCATATTAGTAAATATGTTTTTCATCACCTAAGTCATATTCTTGGACTAATACCATAATGATAGTGGCAACAACCACAATAACATACAAGAAATATTCTTGACAATAATCAGGGATATACACTAACAATGCACTGGCTAAGACATCTTTGAGGGCATCAAGAGCCTTTTGAGCAGTATTATCCCAATGAAAGGGAACCCCATTTTTCAATAAACAAGTGAAAACTTTGGTAAGCTTTGTGTAATTAGGAATGAAATGTCGTAGAAAATTAGCCTTCCCTTGTAGGATTTGTAACTGAATGAGAGTGGAAGGAGTAGGAAAGTCAATAATTTTGTGTACTTTCAAGGGATCAATATGGATCCCTTGCTTGGACACAATGAATCCTAGAATTCGACCAGATTGAAGACAAAAGATACATTTGTGTGGGTTTAATCATATTTTATAATGTTGACATCGTAACAAGATTACTCTGAGATGCATCAGATGGCCTTGTTGAAGTTTAGAATGGGTAGGAAAATCATCAAGGTAAGGTTGCACGATATGGTTAATATTGTGAATGGCATAGTTCATTTCCCATTGGAAAGTTACTCCTACATACTTAAGACCCAAAGGAAGTTTGTGATAAGAAAACGTACCCCATGGATAGATGAACACAGTATTATGATTGTATAAAGGAAGTATTTTTATCTGATTGTGGCCATATAATCCATCCATGAACAAGAAAATCTCACTCCCAGCACAATCGTCAACAATTTGGTTAATGAAAGGGGTTGGGTAGTTGCCTTTTGGACAAGCTTGGTTAATATCCTGGTAATCGACACACACTTGGATCATGCCCTATTTCTTCATTATGGGAGCTATAATTTATACCTAATTAGTTAAAGGAATAGGATAATTTAAACCAACACACACAAGTTTCTCAACTTCTGTTTTAATCACAATAGCTTTCTTAGGGTGGACCAGACATAGACATTGTCTAACTGGTTTGGCATCTGAATATATTTTAATTTCATGGACCATGATTTTTGGATCAATTCCTAGCATATCTTTGTAGGTCCAGGAAAACACTCCATGAAATTCTTGAAATAGGGCCTTGTAAATTTTAATATCATCTAGAGAATAAGAGGCACCTATGTGGAAATTTTCAAAAATTATGGGTTTGACTAAGATATCGAGGGGAATGGTTTCCTTGATATTTGCCAAATTTTTATAGAAATAATCTCATCAATGGACATGGGATTTTGAAGGTTCTCAGTACTCTTAGGTGAGAAAAAGTATTTAAAATTGTTCTCAAGAATTTCAGGTTGAGGAAGGAAAAATGAACGATGATGACTATCGTCCTAGGGTTTCTCATATAACATCATGATATCTCATCTAACATCATGATCTTTATGATTATTTCATTTGTGGGGAAGCTATGATCAAAAGGGTAAGAATATGCAACTAATCCAAAATCTTGAGAATAAAAATCAACTAAGTTCACTAAGTCATTTGTTTCAGTAATTGTCGGGGAGGCCTAGTAAATATATTCATAAGCTGCCTCAATAGGACTAAGCAACATAACCTCAAGGGTTAGCTCAGTTGGTTGAGTTCCTATTGCTAAGTACCTTGCCAATTGTGAGGTCGCATGGTCAAATCTCCTCGACTCCCTTGGGGTTAGGCCCTCCTTGTTTGGACGACAGGTAGATCCCTTCGGGTTGATCTACCTGAATTTTTCCCATCGATATAGTGGCCACTCAGTGTCCTTGAACCACCCATAAAAAGGCACTAAGTGACATATAGTTGATAAAACAATTAATTTTGGAACTATTGGTTACTATCCAGGGATCATATGGAATATTACTAGAAAAAATAATATTAATCAGAGCAACCATATTGGAAATGTCTAGAGGAGGGAGCATGAAAGTTTCCACTAGGGATGAGTCTTTTAATAATCCTACTCCAACATTATCGTAAGGAATTTGGGATTTACCCACAAGAGATATGTTACTAGTAGTTTTTGAATCAATAAAAAAAATGCAAGTTGATCAATAGTCATAATGCCCCCTTGATGAGGGAAAACAATTATCTGAAAATAGGATGAGACTACAACTGCCATAGCATAAACCCAAGTATGACCCAATAAGAGGTAATAATCTAACAATCCATCAATGACTTCCAATTCTACTAAGAAGTCCTTACCTGCTAATTCCGCTTATAATGAGTTTAAGATCCCATAAGGTTTGAACCCTCTTCTGTCAAAGGCTTTAAGGGTTTTTGGTGACTGGTTAAGTGATGGAGAACCTAAGGCTTTCCAACATGAAAGTGACATGATGCAAGTAGAAGAACCTTCATATACTATTATGTGAAAGACATTTTTATATCTGAAAACAACTTGGATCATGAACAGAAGTTGAGGTGGAAGTTTGAGTGTATTGGTTTCGTGATTAAACACAAAAAGGCCCAAATCTAAAGGATGTACTCTTTTGATTGCTACTAACAATGATTTATTCTATGCAAGATAATTCTGCAAAACTTCAAGAGTTGACATAGACGAAGGAGCATGAGCCAAATATTCAACTTTGTTATAATTCTATACAGCTTTCGCATGAGGGTTAAATGATTAATTTTGAATAATTACTATGGGTGGAGTTTTAATTACCATTTCAACAATTGGTTTCTCAATATGTAGAGGACTAGAGGTAGGTGGAGTTGGAAGGTTAATCAGTATCCTTTCCATTTGAAGGATTCAGGTTACCATAGTATTTATTTTATGTAGCCATCAACACATCTTGCTTATTTATGGTAGTCACTAACATCAATACTTGGGAAAAGGAGGATGATTTTTGTGCAACCATATTTGTCTCTCGGTTCAAGAAACGGTCCATCAACATGATACATGCAGTACATGCAACTTTTAAGAATCGATTAATTTCTACTTGATGTGGACAATACTTGGTGAAATTTTCTTCATTGCAGATGATAAAAGGATAATGTGGATTACATTTATTGTTAGGATATTTTTGCTTGTTTTTCCTTTGGAGGGTATTCTTGTTTGGCCTTTCCTTTACTCTTATTTCTACTTCCCGATTGCATAGATTTTCCTTTATTATATTGAACAATATTAATCTTGGAAGTATTCATAGGAGTAATAGGAGAGGGGCTTTGATTGGTCACAATAGGAGCAGAATTCAGTTTGGATTGACTAGAAGACTTGTTCGCAAACTGTTGAGCTGAAAAAAAAATAAAAAAATCACACCATTAGCAATCTATGATTCCTTCGAGGAAGGAGGTGGAAGAGTATGAGATGGTTGCAGAGCATTAGGTAATTTTTGGTAGTGATTTCCCAATTGGGTATAAACGAGGTCTAAATACTAGGCATGAGTAATAACTTGCTCTTCGATAATGATTCTACTTTTGGAAACATCCTCAATTATATCAGGTAATAAATATTTAACAACCCATTCTTCCAATAACTAATTCGGAATAAAAGTTTTGACCAATCGACTATGACGTCTCCAGTCATGTATGTGATCTAATATGTGAGTAAAGCAAAATTGTTTTAAAGAATTCAAAATCTTATTACCAGTATCATAATGGATGGGTAGTTGAAAATGCATTAGAAACATTGTTTCAATGCATTAAAGTTGTTAAATGAATCTCTGGGTAATTCTACATACCATTCTGTTGCCATACCAGTAAGAGTTCATTGGAAATGACACAAATGAATGGAATCATCATTTAAGGAGTTCGAAGAACATCATAAATAATTGATGATATGGTTTGATGGGTCTTCTCTAGGATTCCCATTGAACTTGGGAATATCACTTGGAAGTTTAGCTAGAATAGCTTTCCACCAAGGAGAATGATGGATTGGATCGTTGGTAAGCTCAGAAAGATCTAGTAATTCTAATGTTGCAATAAATAAAAATATGCCTATTGAAGTCCATTTGTGGGGGTAGGTAGCCTTGTGGGTAAAGGTTAACTACTAGTGGGGGATATCCTAGATAAGGTGGAATGGGTTGAGCCATTGTCATTTGCATCCCACCAGGGAAAGGAGGAATTTGAAAATAATGATAGCCCATACTAGGTTTTCTAGTTCCAATAAAACCTTGATAAGGTTGGAAAGGCTAATCTTGGATGTACTCACCTTGATAAGGTGCTTGTGGTATGGTTTTCATTTGGCCAATAGGGATTTGTGGTATACCTCGTAAAGGTTGTCTAGATGGAATTTGCATCATTCCTAGACCAGGCTGCCTGGTTTGTACATGTGGCATTCCCTGAATAAGTTGATTTACTTGTACCTGGGGTGTATTCTTACCAAGTGGGATAGATAAGGTTTGTAGTACACCTTGAACAAACTGGGTAAACTGTATTTGAGATATTCCCTATACTAGTTGAGTAGTTTGCATTTGAGATACAACCTTAACAGGTCATTAAGGGAATTTTGAGGTCTAAAATGGGCCTCCTAAGAAATATGTACAACAAAAATAAGGTTTATAAGAACCAATAGGATTAAAGATGATGAAGTCAACCATGGTGGATGATTCACCCATTTTGGAGTAAAAAAGTAAAAAGATTAAAAAATAATGAAATAATAAACTACTTTTTCAACTCGTATTTCAACTTATCTCCCTAATGTTTTACTCAAATTTCAAGAGAGAGTACTCATTGGATGAAGAATTTTATTCCTCATCCAAAGAGTACCCATGTTGTATACTTTTGATGGACCCCCCTACACGCAAAACGAAAAATATATGAAAAAATGTGATTGCAATCACGTTTTTCATGTATCTTTTATTTTTCGTGTAGCAGCATCCATCAAAAGTATGCAACATGGGTACTCCTTGAATGAGGAATCAAAACCTTTCCTCAATTCCTTCTTTATGAATGAAATTTGCTTCTCATTGTTTCTTATCATCAAGATATCATCTATATACACCACAACATATACAATTATTTTACTAACTTCCTTGACAAACAAAGTTGCATCATCAAGATCATAATGTTTGAAATTGAGTTTTAGAAGATGCTTAGTCAATTTCTCGTACTAGGTTTTATGATGCTTGCTTGAGTCCATACAAGGATTTTACAAGAATTCGTACTTTGTGTTCTCAAACTTTCACAAAAAATCCTTCTGTTTGGGACATAAAAACATTCTCTTTCAAATCTCCATTCAAGAAAGTAGTTTTTACAGCCATTTGATGGACTTTCCAACCATTCTAAGCTACCAAGGCAAAGGGTTTCTAGATGGTAGCCGATTTTTTTGTGGGGGAAAGGTCACCTCATAATCAACCCCTTCCTTTTGTGCAAAACCTTTTTCCACAAGCCTGCCTTTATGCTTGTCAAGTGAACCATCTACTTTATACCTGTTCTTGAAGACCCACTTGCAGCTAATTGGTTTGGTTCCCAATGGAAGATAAACCATCTTTGAGGTGACATTATTTATCAAAACATCATATTATTCATCATCGCTTCTTTCCATTCATCCTGAGAAACAACTTCTTTAAAGGAAGTTGGTTCATAATCTATAGACAAATTCAGCTCACAATCATAAGAAATATCCATATCAACAGATGATTTATGATCATCTACACCACCTCCATTTTATTTGGTGAGCTTCTTATTCCTGTCTTTCCAATCTCATAAGGAAAAAAACTTTCAAGTGTTTTTTTCAACCATTTTGGAGGACATTTCTTGAGATATTCCAAGTCGCTCAATTAACTGAGATGCAGCTAAATCAAGATTTAGTCTCCCAATTCTATCAATCACATCACTCAAAGTGTCATCAATGGCTAGATGAGCGACTGATTTAGAAGAAGATTCCACATATTGATCTAGTATAGGGATCCCCCCTTCAAGACATGGAATCTCATTATCAAACTGTTGAAAAGATTTTTCATTTCTAAATCTGTCCAAGTAATCAAGTTGTCGCTCAACAACATTGTCAGTCTTGGAAGATTTAAGAAAAATCACATCTCTAGATATTATAACGTTCTTATTCACATCATCATAAAGATGGTATGCTTTGGAGGTATTTGAGTACCCCAAGAAGATACATTTGTGAGTCCTTTCACCGAGTTTTTTTCTCTATTCTTTAGGTATCAAGGTATAACAGGTGGAACCAGAAACCCTAAAATGCCTCATCTAAGGGATGTGGCCATACCACATTTCATAAGGAGTCTTGTTTTTCATAGCATGATATGGAAACCTATTCTTTATATAAGCAACACTTAGAACTACATCAACCCAAAACATAAGCTTAACATTCTTGAAAATCATAATCAAACATACCATATTTAAAATTGTCTTGTTCATTCTTTCAGTTACTCTATTCTAATGGGGATTATAAGGCACAATTTTTTTATGTCTGATCCATGTTAGCGAAGATAGTTTTGAATTCATTTAATGTATATTATTTTCCATTATCAATATGAATAGATCCAATATGAGATTGTGCATAATTTTCAATCCATGCATGAAATTTTGTGAGTGTTTCAAAAGCTTCAGATTTTTTCTTCAATAAATAAACCCCACAGATTCTAGTGTAGTCATCAATAAAAGTCATCATATATTTTTACACAAAAATATCATCACCATGACTATTTGCAGTCAGTATGGGTCTATCATCACTTATACTGTCCTCCTAAGCAAGTCTCAGACCTCAGCTCTTCATGTCAAGCTTTGCAAATGAGAGAAAGACATTAAAAACCAATAAAGCTCTGGTTCTGCACTTTCTCTCACTTTTGCCTGCAGGCCCGCACCCTTTTTTCATGTTACCTGCGTATCTGCATGCTCTGTCTGTAAAGGGGTGGGTGTGTACCCCTGTAAAAGTCAAAAAGGTGCAAGTTTCTTCTAAAAAACTCACTTTGGGTTAATTCTAGATGATTCTAGAAGGAATTTTGACGTGGATTGTTCGCTCCAAGGCGGTTCATGCATCCCAAAAGAGAAGGAGCTAATCCTTTGATAGGAGGATCTATCCCTTTGAAGGAGGGCTTTATCCCTTAGAAGGAGGACCTAGTAACTTCCCTCCATTGCACTATAAATTAAGGCATTGGGCTGGTTGCTAGAGAGGTTAGAAGCTGAACATTTTTAAGGGTAAATGCTGATGGAATTAGGACTTCCTAGTTAAGCCTGAGAGGAGAGATCACATACCTTTTGGCTTCATTGGGAAGTGAGTGAAACTTGTCAAAGTAGAGGAGACTTCTTGTCGGACCCTGGGAGGAGCTTGTACAGCATCAAGGCACAGGTTGTAAAGTTCTTCTTTCATTTGAATTAATACAATCAGATTCATTTTTCTCAACAAATTGCCTTATGTGGTTTATTTCATAATCTCCTTGATAATTATGATAGATATTCTTTATGATATTGGCTTTTCAGGTGCTATTTAATTTGTTTGCTTGTTTGTGTTTGCAGACTTACTTCAACGAAGCTCATTTGGAGCAAAGGAACGAGGCTTCAACAAACTTGCATTGGACCCAAGGTAGGCCTAAAACACTTGTTTGCCTTTGTTTTTAATTGCATATTTAGAGAAAGATAGTTTTTGATTGGCTTGCTTGTCACTAGATATCTTTAGATACTAGGGAGGTCGATCTTGTCCGCAACCTCGATTCATTCCATGTGACAAAATGCCTCATCTAAGGGATGTGGCAATACCACATTTCATAAGGAGTCTTGTTTTTCATAGCATGAGATGGAAACCTATTCTTTATATAAGCAACACATAGAACTACATCAACCCAAAACATAAGCTTAACATTCTTGAAAATCATAATCAAACTTACCATATTTAAAATTGTCCTGTTCATTCTTTCAGTTACTCTATTCTAGTGGGGTTTATAGGGCACAATTGTTTTATGTCTAATCCATGTTAGCGAAGATAGTTTTGAATTCATTTAATGTATATTATTTTCCATTATCAATATGAATAGATCCAATATGAGGTTGTGCATAATTTTCAATCCATGCATGAAACTTTTTTAATGTTTCAAAAGCTTCAGATTTTTTCTTCAATAAATAAACCCCACACATTCTGGTGTAGTCATCAATAAAATTCATCATATATTTATTACCATTTGCAAAAGTAATAGGCATTGGGAAACATAAATCAAAATGAATGAGTTCAAGTTTTCTATGTGCTTTGGAATAAGAATCCTGAAAAGACTGTTTGTTGTTCTTTCCTAATATACAAGAATGACATTACTTAAGTTTCCTAGGAATAGTAGGCAAACTAGTAACACTATTTTTATTCAACAAATGAAGGTTGTCATAGTTCAAGTGCAAAAATATAGCATGTCATAAAAGACTTCATGGAAATGTACCTTCATCATACTGAGAACTTTA
Source organism: Pinus taeda (assembly GCA_000404065.3). Taxonomy (NCBI): domain Eukaryota; kingdom Viridiplantae; phylum Streptophyta; class Pinopsida; order Pinales; family Pinaceae; genus Pinus; species Pinus taeda. Next base: position 135,034 of record APFE031570237.1, read on the forward strand.
TGAAAAGTATTTTGCACGAGAAGAGGTTCCTTGCAGCTTCAAAAGCCTTTCTTCTTCTATCCCAGTAATGGAAAGTGAGTGATCTGATGCTTTTCTGACATCAACCTTGCCATCAAATATACGAATGGAGTTTCCTTTGTAGTGGATCTGGACCAAATACAACAAGTTTCTCCCTAACTCTACGAGGTATATAACATCATGTATAAGAAAATCTAGAAGACCAAGCAATTTGAACTTGATGGTACCAAGCCCTGATGTCTTGGTTTCTGACTTGTCTACAAAGTATACTTCTCCATCAACATTGTTAGTGAATTCTTCAAATAAATCTCTTCTGAAATTCATGTGGCAAGTTTCTCTTGAATCAAGCAACCAAACATCTTTCCGTGAAGCAAGTGAAACATTGAATAAGTCTTATGTTACTCCAATGTTGCAATGTGTCACAACATAATGAGAAGACTCGAGTACTTTCCTTTCCCTTTACTAGGTTTTTTACCATTTTATTCATTTATTTCCAACTCGATTCTATTCCAAGGCAGCTTACATGTGCAGGCATCATGTCCATCTCAATTGCAATGTATGCAATGAATATCATACCTTTTTTCCTTGGAAATGTCTACCCCCCACCTCTAAAATTATTTCTTCCTCTTCATCTTCGACCACCTCTTCCTCTCGTAAGGCCAGAGAGCGGCTGGTTGCCGTGGGCCCACATATGCATTTGAAACTTTTACTATCAGTTTTGGGACGAGATAATAAAAAAAAAAAAAAAAAAAAAAAAAAAAAAAAACTTAAATCAGGAAAATGTTGAAAATGATTTTACCTAAGTCATCCCATTGCTCTCCTGGTGGAAGAGCCATGTTTGGGTCACCACGAAAATCTACCCCAGCATAAGGAAAGTCCTAGATAGAAAAAGCATGGTTCTCCAACCATTGGAAATATTCAGGTTTGAATCAAACGACCTCTGTCCCCTCATCAAGATGACGGGCCATAACTGCAACCCATCGCATCAGTTTGGGCTCTCGAGGAAGCCTAGCTCCAATGGTAAGGTGCTGCGGGATCAACATCGGAACCCTCTCCAGACCAAAGCTCACAACTATAGCACCATACCCAAAGGTCTTCAGTTGTCCGTTTTTGGCCCTGGTCAGTTGGCCTTTCACATTAGCCAACATAGCATCGCACCAGTTGAAAAATGGTGCCTCGAAAGCAGTCAACTGCCATCCGCATCTGGGATCCAGTGGCTATATGTAGTGCTGCACTACCGCAGAGTCTGGTAACTGTAAACGCAATCACCATGAGTTCAAGACGGGATATGGTCTTGGTATCTATCCCTTTGTCTCGGTTCTGGACATTGTAGTATTCTAACCGGAGGCTATCGACAGACTGGCCACCTGCCCTAGCCCCGAATAGAGTCAAATGTTCACCTCTCCTAGAAAAACCGGTCAAAAAGTATATGTCTGTCGGCTCTATTTCGAGCTGGTGCCCACCAATGAAGAAGCACTGGTCCTGTATGCTCCATCTATCCACCAGCCACTGCAAAAAGTCCACCTGGGCCCTCATGCTAGGTATGGCCCAGAATTTGTACAAGCCACATGCCTTCAATGCATCAATCGAAGGTTGATGATTCATCATGGCAAGATCTACGTCCTCATGCTCCCGTTCTCACCAACCAAGCATGATGTTTATCCTACATCCAGTAAAAAGGCAAATTAGAATATACAAAATTGAATTTTTTTGGGTAATTTTTGAGTTCATTGGGTTTTAAAAACCTTTGTGCGGGGTACGCACCCTCTGGTTAGGGACAGTGCATGAGGCCCACACCTTGCCTTCATGGTAGGTGCGTACCCCCGACTTTTTTTCCGTTGCAAAAGAGTCGGGGTACGCGGGTCCCCTGTGGTAAAACCGCGGGCCCCCGCGCGCGGGTTTTGAAACCTAAAAAGCTCCTAAAAAATAAAATGAACCCCTAAAAAACAATTTGAATCGGATAGAAATGAAGAGTAGGATGATGTGGATTACCTGGAGGAGCCAATGTTTGATTCCGACGGACGGATTTTCCGAAATCTTCACGGGAAGTTTCTGACCAAAAGCCCTTTTTTCTCACCCAAATCTCAAACGTTAAAAATGAATGGTTAAAAGTCCTTTTTATAAGTTTTTCGAATAAATAAATTGTAAATTTGTTTATGTTTCACTTTGAAAAGGTAATTTTTGCAACATTTTTACCCATTTTAAACAGGTATGAGTAATGTTTGTGTTTTTGTTCAGGATAACGGATTTTTCAGGCGAAATCAGTCATTTTCGACAAAAAAACATTAGTCACCTTTAAGCTCTTTTCTGACTCTTAAAACGTGAAAAGATTGCCGAGTTTTTCTTTTTAAGCTCGTTAAAACAGAACTAAAAAGACAGTCCTCTTACAGCCCTTTTCTGACTGTAAAAACACGAAAAGATTGCCGGATTTTTGTCGTTTCAAATTCGATATTGGTCATAAAACAATGTGTCATTGATCGCTTTTTTACTTTTTCGGATCAGAGGCACTAATTACGAAAAGTACTCCTTGGTTGTAAAAGATCAAGCGGTTCTCTCAAGTATTATTTTATACTTTTTCGAGCTTGGGAGACATAAATGTACGAAAAAGGTCAACCCTGGAGTCTTCTTAAGTTTTTTCAGACTCTCTAAAATTGAAAAACGTCGAGTTTCTCCTATACTGGACTCGTTAAATTTTGATAGTAAAGGACCTGTTCAATTACAAACAGGAATGGACCACTGCTTCTTAGGGTTCAAATTTAAACTAAGTTGGACTCATCCGAAGGATGAGCTTATAATCAAGCACATGTTATCCTCCTCAAGCTTGTAAAAAATAAAGAGGTACTTGCCAGAAATGGTGGGGGAAAGGAGAGAAAAATGAGCCTGTTTGTCATACTTTGTAACCACTCTTGAACACGACACTTTCATTCACCTGGGTTGGGAAATCATTTTCCTAACAGTTGATCAAACCACATTGAAAGTCTTCAGCCAGTTTCTGGGTATTAACTTTGGGTCAATTGTCACCAAACCATCTGCTATGTCGTTATGTGTTCAAGAGGTCAGTGCAAATAAGCCATTCATCTGCAAAATATCTGTCATCCATCTTGACCATCCCTGAGTCAGTCCTTGCAACTAAATTTCTTTAAACTTTATCTATGATTTCATGTTGTAGGCTTGCCTATGACGGATCACTTTCTATCGACTTCAGCTCTTTATCTAGAAAGATGATCTAGAAACCGCTAGTACCTTGGGATCTGCATGCCTCAATGGCATGTTTCTCGCCTTCGATGATAGGTTGCATCATTGACCGTCAATCGAAGGATTCCGTGACATGTTCGACACCGACACATCTAATCACATCTCATGGGTTGTACTGAGTACTTTGAGAGCCATTGTCATTATTGGTGGTTTCTCTCACACTTGTTAACAATTTACATCATTGACTGGTAATCAAGTGGTTTCTACCATGTTCGACTTCAACACATTCATTCGCATGGATAGAATCATACTATTTCGGGAAGTAGAAATGAAGACCCTGGATCTAGTTTCCACCATCGAGGCTGCGAGGAATTTTTTATTCATTATACTATGGACTATTCATAAACAAATGGTTGCGTGCATACTGTGTCTACATGTGTCTATACTTGTGATGTATTACAAGATCATTCCTATATCAGAGCAGTAGTTATTTTTCTAATCAGTTTTGATCTGAGTATGGGAATGCCTACCTCAGTGATGATATGATCTCATATATATTTTGCATTGAATGTTTTTACAGGTTCCAACCAGGCTCTCCACAAGATGATCCTCAAAATGATAAAGTACTTCACTCTTCCTAAATGATAAATAAAATCCTCATCTACTGCAGACTTCGCACTTTAGGGGGCAATCTGTTACACAAAAATATCATCACCATGACTATTTGCAGTCAGTATGGGTCTATCATCACTTATACTGTCCTCCTAAGCAAGTCTCAGACCTCAGCTCTTCATGTCAAGATTTGCAAATGAGAGAAAGACATTAAAAATCAATAAAGCTCTGGTTCCGCACTTTCTCTCACTTTTGTCTGCGGGCTTGCACCCTTTGTTCATGTTACCTACGTATCTGTACGCTCTGTCTGTAAAGGGGTGGGTGCGTACCCCTGTAAAAGTAAAAAAGGTGCAAGTTTATTCTAAAAAACTCACTTTGGGTTAATTCTAGATGATTCTAGAAGGAATTTTGACGATGGATTGTTCACTCCAAGGTGGTTCATGCATCCCAAAAGAGAAGGAGCTAATCTCTTGATAGGAGGAGCTATCCCTTTGGAGGGATTTATCCCTTTGAAGGAGGACCTAGTAACTTTCCTCCATTGCACTATAAATTAAGGCATTGGGTTGGTTGCTAGAGAGGTTAGAAGCTGAAAATTTTTAAGGGTAAATGCTGATGGAATTGGGACTTTCTAGTTAAGCCTGAGAGGAGAGATCACATACCTTTTGGCTTCATTGGGAAGTGAGTGAAACTTGTCAAAGTAGAGGAGACTTCTTGTCGGACCCTGGGAGGAGCTTGTACAGCATCAAGGCACAGGTTGTAAAGTTCTTCTTTGATTTGAATTAATACAATCAGATTCATTTTTCTCAACAAATTGTCTTATGTGGTTTTTTTCATAATCTCCTTGGTCATTATGATAGATATGCTTTATGATATTGGCTTTTCAGGTGCTATTTAATTTGTTTGCTTGTTTGTGTTTGCAGACTTACTTCAAGGAAGCTCATTTGGAGCAAAGTAACGAGGCTTCCACAAACTTGCATTGGACCCAAGGTAGGCCTAAAACACTTGTTTGCCTTTGTTTTTAATTGCATATTTAGAGAAAGATAGTTTTTGATTGGCTTGCTAGTCACTAGATATCTTTAGATACTAGGGAGGTCGATCTTGTCCACAACCTCGACTCATTCCGTGTGACAAAATGCCTCATCTAAGGGATGTGGCAATACCACATTTCATAAGGAGTCTTGTTTTTCATAGCATGAGATGGAAACATATTCTTTATATAAGCAACACATAGAACTACATCAACCCAAAACATAAGCTTAACATTCTTGAAAATCATAAGCAAACTTACCATATTTAAAATTGTCCTGTTCATTCTTTCAGTTACTCTATTCTAGTGGGGATTATAAGGCACAATTTTTTTATGTCTAATCCATGTTAGCGAAGATAGTTTTGAATTCATTTAATGTATATTATTTTCCATTATCAATATGAATAGATCCAATATGAGATTGTGCATAATTTTCAATCCATGCAGGAAAATAAACCCCACACATTCTGGTGTAGTCATCAATAAAATTCATCATATACTTTTTACCATTTGCAGAAGTAATAGGCATTGGGAAACATAAATCAAAATGAATGAGTTCAAGTTTTCTATGTGCTCTGGAATAAGAATCCTGAAAAGACTGTTTGTTGTTCTTTCCTAATATACAGAATCACGTTACTTAAGTTTCCTAGTAATAGTAGGCAAACTAGTAACACTATTTTTCTTCAGCAAATGAAGGTTGGCATAGTTCAAGTGCAAAAATATAGCATGTCATAAAAGACTTCATGGAAATGTACCTTCATCATACTGAGAAATTTATGAAAAGTATTTTGCATGAGAAGAGGTTCCTTGCAGCTTCAAAAGCCTTTCTTCTTCTATCCTAGTAATGGAAAGTGAGTGATGCTTTTCTGACGTCAACCTTGCCATCAAATATATTAATGGAGTTTCCTTTCTAGTCGATCTGGACCAAATACAACAAGTTTCTCCCTAACTCTATGAGGTATATAACATCATGTATAAGAAAATCTAGAAGACCAAGCAATTTGAACTTGATGGTGCCAAGCCCTGATGTCTTGGTTTCTGACTTGTCTACAAAGTATACTTCTCCATCAACATTGTCAGTGAATTCTTCAAATAAATCTCTTCTGAAATTCATGTGGCAATTTTCTCTTGAATCAAGCAACCAAACATCTTTCCGTGAAGCAAGTGAAACATTGAATAAGTCTTATGTTACTCCAATGTTGCAATGTGTCACAACATAATGAGAAGACTCGAGTACTTTTCCTTTCCCTTTACCAGGTGTTTTACCATTTTATTCATTTATTTCCAACTCGATTCTGTTCCAAGGCAGCTTACATGTGGAGGCATCATGTCCATCTCAATTGCATCGTATGCAATGAATATCATACCTTTTTCCTTGGAAATGTCTACCCCCCACCTCTAAAATTATTTCTTCCTCTTCATCTTCGACCACCTCTTCCTCTAGAAGAATCTTGTGCATGGTTATTCTCTTTCTATGCAAGGCACACAAATTCTTCAAAAGACTAAGGAGTTGTCTTCTTCCCAAAATCCTTCTCTCTTTCAACAAACTTCTTCTCAAGGGATTCAAAGGAAATCTCATTAAGTTTTCCACTTTCTTGCAACGACTCAAGATAATGTGAATAAGTGGGATATAGTGCATTGACATAGGTTGTGAGAGGAACATCTATTTCAACACTAATGGCTTTTATGTCATGCATAACGGATCTTATTTCTGATGATAAGGCAAGAAGATCATCATTTTTCAACTCAAGATTGAACAACTTGATCATCAATAACTTCAAGCTCAGAGTGTGAGTCATATAATTCCTTCAACTTCTATAAAGCTTCAAAAGCATTTTAAAATGGAGAAATATGATAACTCACCTCTTCATTTACTGATGTTGTAATCAAGGCATAGGCCTTGTTCTTCTTGTTTTCCTAAAGGGAAAGCTCCTTGTCAAAAGTGGTCTTATTGTAGGTTTTAACCCTGTACAGAAATTTCTTGCAAATGAATCCTTAAAAAACAAAAAATATACAATGGTGATAAACATAAAACAAATACACATAGATTTTACCCTGGATCCCAAAACTGAGACTACCATATTGATTTCTCATTATGTTCCTTTCAATGTTACAATACATATATATACATGTCGAAGCATTCATAAACCCTAATCCATTAACTCTAGATTAGAACATAATCACAGTTCCCTTGACCAGGTCTACAAAATACCATGGGCAGAAAACCATCATGCCCAAAACCATGTGCGAAACTTATGCACAAAAACGTAGGTAGGTCTTCCCACCTAATATAGGGTGCAAAAAAAAATCCCCGGGTTCTCCCCGGACCCCATGCAGGGGGAGCTACCGCCCTCCCTCTAAACCCCCACTTCGCGTGTGTGGCTAGTCATGGAAATAATATAACACACACCTAACACTTCTTAGGTGCAATGTCTCATTCTCATTTAGAAACTCCTTTCCACAACTCATTAAATATCAAGGTGATTTTTATTTTACTAGACCATTCATGGTAGTTCTCTTTACTAGTGAGAACTACTCGTGCTATGGAGATGGGTGAATGCATTCTCAAAAAAACTATCTGCCTTTGATTTCCAAAATAATTACAACCTTTCTTAACATATTTTATTTAAATAAAAGTTTAATTGAATATGTAAATGACATACTTTCACTCTTCATTATGAATATAAATAGTCACACATATAGTATGTCACAACATGTCATGCCATATAAGTGTGAGGCCAACATATAATATATTCCTACATGTGATATTCATTACTCCACTCATACACTTTATAGTCTTCAAAAAAAGCGACATAAAGAATTTAATATTACAAAACTTTACTTATGAGCCATTAAATATGTGACCATTTATAATCACCATACGTCCTCTTTAAAAATCTCAACTCATATATAAAAAAATTAAAATATTATCACAAGCACACTATAAAAGTATTAAGAAAACTTCAATGCACAACTCACATCACTTCACAGCCCTGCAAAATTTCAACGCACACCATTACCTTAGCATTCATGGCACACCATTTCACTGTCTTCAAAAAGGAACTCAATGCACCATTCAAATGTATACATCATTCAATAGCATATAAACAACCATCTATATGCACAATAGACTTAGGTTCACAGTATTTATGGCATGGAATTCTTATTTGACGCTCAGATTCAAAGAGAGGGATTGTTTGATGCAACACCAGAAGTTCAGTTGCTATCACCAACAGACTGTCATAACAATTAGACTTCAATGTAGGTTATGCACCAAATTTATACCATAACACTTTTATAATGACCATGCAAACACTTAAATGTCAGCGTACACAACTTTCACAAAAGGAATTAACGTAGAGGAACTTACCAATGCATAGCATTTACAGACAACAACATTTGAACATAGCCATCGCATAGGGACTTCAACACACATATCCAACACCCAAGTCAGCCATATCAGGAGAGCACCATCTTCCTTCAATGCTGCTTCTTTCAATGCATAGGAACAAAGAGTAGAGGGATAGTGAATCTAGCCGAGAATGTAGTTACTGGGAAAAAAAAAAATTGGGAACTTGGCTCGGATACCATGTTAGGCCAAGTTTGTAAATCCAAATAAAAATTGTATTTTGCATTAAGAAAGAATATGAATATATACAAGGAGAGAGAGACTATTGGGTTTCATCTCCCAGCTTCCTTTATTTTTCTATTTTCATTATTTACATATGTTTTCCTTATTCCAAAAATTAGGTGTCAACATGGTTCTTCTTTAGTTCCTGAAAATAAAGGTTGAGGGTGAGGTAAAGACAATGAAGTGGAAGGATAAGTTCTTGAAGTGACAGGTTTAGTACCTTGTGGTTCCTAAGGTTGAATTACCTCATGTTGTAAGACTTATGAGGCTACAAATTCACATTCTATTTCCTCAACAACTTCTGGTTTAGAAGTTTCAACTGTTTCAACCTCATTAGTTGTCAAAAATGTAACTTCGGGTTCAGTAGGAAGTGATTGTTATGGTTGATTAATTTTAAAGGTAGTTCCAGATGGGGTAAATTATGATGTACTAGGTTCGTTAGTTTGCATTTTCTTATTCTTCTTGTTAGAAAATTATATATTATAGATATGTAAACATAGAAAACACATAAAACAAGAGAGACACAATTATACGTCACCCAATTTGTGCTACGTCCATAGAGAAATAGCCAGTCCTTCCTTTTATATTATCCAGCAAAATGAAGAGATACAACCTACAACAGGTCCGTTGTAATTCCCTCTTCTCTCTCACACAATCTCCTCTCTCTTTCTCGCTCATAACACATATCTACATAGCCGCAATACAATTCCCTTATATATAGCGAGGGGTTTCCTTCTAGGGAAAAAAACCCCTAAATTAAACATAACTTTGACCTTCATATTTCCGCCTAATGAACGACACAGATTGACTATGAAATTAGAACATTTTACAAGGCAATTTTACATCTATTTTTAGCTTCGAGGGTGCTTCCCCCAATCCTCTATCAGGTGGAGGCTCCAAATAATCAACGTCACACCCCTAGACCCCCTCTGGTGGTGCACATAGATGGGCGACATTGCCACCACATCACGAAATGGGGTCCAATGCGGCGATACCTCTGAATAAAGAAAATAATCAGGTTCCACACCCAACACTTATGATGAACAATTGTTGCCTCTGGAAGTAGAGGAGGCAATATTTGCATTATACGCGAACAACAAGGATGTTCTTCCATAGTTAATTAATTGATTTTAGAAATTAAAAGAACAAATAAAAACAAAGAGGGGTAACTAGGTATAAAAGGTTTACCAAGTCACTGTGAACTGTAATATACAGTTAAGTACGTGCAAGCAATCTCCCAGAATGTTGTGTTCGGTGTATCACAACTAACAAGGCGGTTGACTCAGTTACTTATGGAAATATTATAACCTAGTGTGGACTTCCAAAATATACACAAAGGTACATGGAGGCGAACGCCATAGTAGTGTTGTCAATGTGTAATTGTACGATCGTGGTATTCTGATATACTCGTTGTACATGGAGCGTTGTCCTATATACCAAAAGCTACGTGTAAGAATATTCTGATATACTCTGATGCACATGGAAAACCAGCCATCCCCGATATGTAACACTGACAAGTAACAACATATCCTATGTTTAGAGATATTGAAACATGTCTTCTATCCTAGACCACTAAATGTGTCATTATTGTTCGAAATGCTCCTTAGGTTAATTGATAAATTTTAATGTTGATCTTGATTAAAGTTTCGGTTTCGCGGATCGAAAAGAATTCACTTGAACTCCTAGAATGCAACTAACATGAGAAAGAACTCTTTTCCATTCAATGAACATCTATCTAAAGTAAGGAAGAAGTTCCAAATAATAATGCAGCAAAGAAGAACTTCCAAACAAGATCTTCAAATTCCAATTAAAAAATTCAAAGCCCTAATGCGTGAGAAAATGAAATTTTCTTTTCTTTTCCTTCTTAATTTTCAATGCAATGAAAAATGAAATATGACTAGATTATTGAATAAAAAACATTCACATAGATAAAAAATATATATATATATAACATGAAATCTTTTAACAAAACAATAATAAATGCAAATTATTGAAACCCTAATTGAAAAGAAGAAATAAAATAAGAAAACTCTTACCAAAAGTAAAACACACACAATTTCAAACAAGTTGTTGGCTTTACAAAGACCTTGAACAAACCAGTGACTTAGGAAGGTTCTGCCAATAAAACATAACTAAGAGGAAAGCAAGAAAAATGCAATTTTTTTTGCACCTATAGGATCATCCTTGTTGATATATAGTAACTAGTGTGAATAATTGCACTTACATAGAGAGACAAGTGCACTTAGTCACTCTATCTCAAAACAAAAAGTGTGATGGGGTAAATTTTCTTAAAACACACAAAACTAACCCTAACCAAGCTCGAAATTATGCTTTTCTAGATATAATGATTGTCTGAAAAAGTGAAATTGAGTCGATTTCAAAGGTCCTAAAAGGTTAGGAAAATAAATCCCTTAAAGAACATCCCATTCCCTAGTGGAGTTGCCAAGTTGTTTTATGGAGAAATTCCTTTTGCGGACAAAATCAATCTCCCTAGACCCAGTGGCTTGATCTAGAAACAACCAAGACAAAACCACTATGCTTTCCTTCGAGAAATTTGAAATATGGAAGAAAGACTAACCTAGGAACCAATGCAAGCTCTCTTCTTATCCCCGTTTGCAAACTTTACCTCCAACTCCAAATGCTAAAATTGGAACCTGAAAATCATCCAAAACAAGCAAGAGAACCAAAACATACAAATAACATATATAAACAACTCAAAACAAGAAGCCAATGATTCATTGTTCTACATATGCATAAATGAGACATAATGTATAGGAAAACAAGGCACTTTTTTATGAATAAAAGTAGGAGAAGATTACAACCCTTGTAGGCCTCGACCTTGTAGATCTCTCCCAACTATCTTGTCCTTCCTTTGCTACAATAGCAAGCCTTTAATTCCACCTCAAGTACATGGATGTATTATGGACCTCTAGACACAAATCAGCAGCATGAGGGCATAACTAAGAGTCTCCAAAAGCCAACCAAGTCCTAATAGTAGGTAATGCATTTGTAGGAAAAATGAGGAGGTTGTAGATCCATTAAATTAGGGTAAGATCCACTTTAAAATGGGTTAAGCAACATGGTATAAGTGATAAGACCTCATTTGTAGAAATTCAGGGACATCGTTAACATAGAATGGAAACTTCCATGATAGAAGCCTCTAGAAGCGGAAGCTTCGAAATTATATTGAATTTTTCCCTCATTTCAAGTGTCATTGCATTTGTAGTGAAACCAAACTGCGTTGAACAACACTTTTTCCTTTGATGCAACCTGTTGCATCGCACTTACTAGACTAGGAAAGTGTGATGAGGACCTAACTTAGGGTTTTACCCAATATAATGCAAAATTTCGAGAATCCTTGGGAAGATGACACCTTTGTCTTTGTAGGGGATGATTGAAAAGCGTGAATGGGTGATGATTGATCTGAGTTCAAGGTCATTTGGTTGAATGTGATGAAATCACTTGTAACAATGTATTTTCAAGAAAATGAAAAAATGTAAATGTGGGGAAGTCCAAAAGTCACATGTGGAATATGAAAAGTCACATGTGGACCAAAGAGTCAATAGAAGTTCAAAGGTCACTTAGGAGTCCAAGATTCATTAGGGTGACTCAAGGGTCATAAGGGATATGAAAGGTTATTCCTCTTGTTATAAAGACACCCTCATAACTCAAGCAAAGGGTTGTAGGAATTTATAGGGTAAGTTCCTCAAAAAGAACACCAAAGGACAACGCTCAAAAATAGATCACAAATCAATACACCAGTATTTTTGATGTAGTTAAAACCCTGAAAGAGGGAAACAGTCCACGGCTTGAGCCAACATGTCCACTTCAAGCAATTTATTAATAAAAGAATGAAAATTTACATAAGCTTCTATCATGAATGGTTACCCTAAAAATGACCTTCCATGCTCTTTAAATAGAGATCATGGACCAATCAGGTGTTAAGCCACGGATCAATTGTCAATAATACTGAGGAGAGAATGAACCGTCAGATCACTGCACATCATGACCATCAGATTGTAAGTTACAAACGTACATAGTAAAGAAACAAACTTTACCTAAATCTACACTAGACCAAGTTATACTTACCTATTTCCTATGTGTCGGAATATCCTAACATCCCCCCTTAAGAACAACTTGGGATAGGATTGAAGGATGTATAAATATGACACACTAGGGAAGGAAGGAGGCATTAGAGCCTATCCCCCCTTAGTGAAAACTTCTTGAAATCCAACCATAAATCAAAGTTTAGTAAACTTTGCCTCTATGAGAGCCTTTGTAAAGATGTCTGCAACTTCATCATCTGTTCAAAAATATTGCACATCAAGAACGTCGTCATGATGAGCTTGCTAATGAAGTGCATGTGCAGTTCAATGTGTTTGTTGCGCTAATTTTGGACTGGATCTTTTCATAGTTGAATGGAACTTTGATTATCACACCAAAGTGTAGTCGGATTCGGCTACTAAAAGCCAAACTTTGACAAGATCTAACGAAGCCACAAGAATTCCTTACTAGCTTCTATGGCACCATGATACTCTGCTTCTGCTGAAGAAAGAGAGATGGTACTTTGTTTCTTGCAAGCCCATGTAATAGGTCTTAAACCAAGAGTGAACACATAACCTGTAGTAGAATTTAGATCATCAGGGTCACCAGCCCAATCCGAATCAGTGAAACCAACCAATAGAAGCGATGCTTCTACACTGTAATGAATCCCAAAATGAATTGTACCTCAAACATAATTAAGTATTCTTTTAGCTGCTTTCCAGTCACTTGCATGTGGGTTTTTCATAAACCAAGCAATAAATCCAACAACAAAGGAAAGTTCAGGACGAGTATGGGCTAGATATAAAACTTTTCCTACAAGTTAATGGTATAAGGTAGCATCAACTTTAGGGGAAATACAAGTGTCTGAAATTTTGTCTCCAGACTGGAAGGGGGAAGGGACTGGTGTAGAAAATCTATGTAGGTTAATCCGATAATGCAATATAAATCAAAGAAGAATACTATAACCTACTTCTACTATCAACTTGCGGAAGCTTAAAGATCGAGCTAAACAATATAACCAAAAGAAGAAGAATAAATGGCACAATACACATGACAATACTTTGGGAAAAGCCTTAGCTAAAAACCCCATACTATTGTATTATCATACATAGTGGAAATACATAGGAATTATACAAAGCCTTAGCTCTCATAGCTAACCAGATCTCAGTGCAATCCTCACAGATGCTCATGGGAAATCTTGGATTCTCTCCAGCCTTCCTCTCTACCCTCCAATATCCTATTTCCTTGCACTATTCCTTGTGGATGATTCTCCTTCAACCAAGTGGATGATCTCCTTCAAAACTACGCAATCCTCAAGGATTAAATCCTTGACTGCATGCATGAGTTTTCTCCTTGAGAAAACACATGCAATTAATGGTACATTATCATTGACTTTAATCTCAACTAGGTCTTTCTTAGAATAGACATGCATGAGTTTCTGATGAGGGAATCTTCAGTTAACTGGAGTATCACTAGTTGAGTGCATGCATGCATCAACTGACTGTTAACTCACTATTAGTTCCTCAAACAGTTTGGAACTAATTTAACTGGACTTAACTCAGTAAACTAAGTTAACTAATTACAACTCAAATATAACTCAATCTTATCTCCTTAATTTAAGCAATAACTCTTGCATGACTTCAGAAAGATTTCTAACTTGAATTTCTCCAACTAATTAATTTAAAGTAAATTAATTAATTATTTCCAAGAGCTGTTAAGACTAAATTCGATTTTAATTCACAATTTAATTCAAGGAAAAATTAAATTGGAATATTCTTGTTTCCATATTTCAACACTCCCTCTCAACAAGAAAGGGATTATCTGCCACCCCGATCCTATCTCTATGGAACTAGAATTTACACTTTGACAATGCCTTTTTCAAAATGTTAGCATCTTGCACCTCTGTCGAAATATACTGCAGCAACATGATCCTCTCGACTTGTGAAAAGCCACGGGAAACAAATCTTGCATTATGCTTCTCCACACTATCATCAACAACTTTCTTTACCTTGTAAAGCCAACAGGAACTCACAAATGACTTGTTCTCCGGTCTCGGAACCACATCCCAGACACTATTATGAACTATGGCGTCATACTCCTCCACCATAACATCAACCCAAATCGGCTGCTAGACTGCTTCTTCAAAGGAAGATGCCTCAGTCTCAACACATTCCCTAGCAAGGGCCATGTATCCAGTGTACCTCTCAGGTGACCTCCTCTGTCTGTGCTGAGAAGATGGTGCTCCCACATTCTCTCTCGTATCCTCCAACAATCTGTCAGCTTCTCTTGTGCTCTTCCATCCATCTCTGGAAGACTCTTCTTGACTGGATGTCTCTACTCCTATAACCTCTACATGCAGCTTCTCCACATCAGTTTGAGGCTCCTCCTCCTTAGGAACCAACAGTTCCTCCACAGCCTATAGTTGGAGCTCCCTCTTAAGGGAAACTTGCATGGCCTTCTACCCATCAAACTTGAGATCTCTGTGAACCACTATCCTCTGACTGGTAGGCAAGTACACCTGATAGTTGTGAGGTGTATTAGTGTACCCTACAAGTATCCCCAACTTTGTTTTCAGCTCAAGCTTCTTTCGTGCATCCTTTGTCACATGGCAATATACCAATGAGCCAAAGATCCTGAAGTGACCCACATATAGTCTCTTACCGAAGAAAGCTTCCTCTGGTGTCTTCATCCCAAGTATGCGATGTGGGCTTCTATTCTACAAATAGACCACTATGTTGCATGCCTCATCCCACAAGTGAAGTGGTAGGCCTTGGTCATGTAGCATTGCTCGTGCTACCCCTACAATAGTTTGTTCTTCCTCTCGACCACCATTCTGTTGTGGGTTGTGAGGTGCCATAAACTCTCGTTTAATTCCTTCCACTGCACAGAAGTCCTTCAACTCTTGAGATACATTCTCCACCATTGTCGCTTCTCAAGGCCTTGATATTCTTGCATGACTCTTTCTCGAATAAAGCTTTGAACTCACAAAATTTTGTGAAAGTTTGTTCCTTCTTCTACATGAAATAAATCCAACATTAACAATTTAAACTTTGAAACAGGAACTATAAACTCAAAATGGGAAATTTGGCAAAAAAAACCCCAAAAAAACATCAAAAACAGTGCTAAAAACGAAAAGTGTGTATACTAGAATGATGTTTTGATTTTTTAGGTGTCAATTTTGAACATGTTTTAAAACTGGCAGTGACTACGAAATTTACTATGAAATTTTCGTGCAAAATATAGCTTCAAAATCAAAGCGATGATACTGGAACAATGATTTTTTTTTTTAGGGTCAATTTTCAAAATTTTTAAAAATGCTAATAAAACCAAATTTTTATGTCTCAAACAAAGTTGTTTATGAGGAAAAAACACATTAATGTTTTCAGTAGAATATCATTTTTCTTTCCTAAGTATAAATTTAACATGTTTTCAACCATAACATGCTAGATACAAAAGAAATTGAAAATTTTTCAACTATAAAATTAAAAAACCATGACATTATGAACAAATTACATCACTAAATGAATTCAAAAGTCATTATTTGTATATTGAATAAAACATACATTATATCTCTAATTTAATATTGCATTGTAGATATTTTAAACAATAAAATTTATCAAAATTAAGACATATAATCCAACAACATAAAAATGCCTCATAACTTCTCATTTAACACCATATGGAAAACATTAATTTTATTTGAAGATACGATGCATACATCAGTTATATAAACTGTCTTAAACAATTATTCAAAATCACTCATATTTTCTTGCACACCATCAAAATTCACATCTTCATATGAGTGACTGGATGTTGACGAAGATGTTCCATATTCTTCTCTTTCATCAACTAGTGCCCCATCTGAGTCCACATGCATACCCAACATTCCAGGTTTCAAAATTCTTCTAGATCTACGACTGGTTTCAGCAGACTCCCATGTCAACATTGTTCCTTCTGGTAACAACCTTTTCAGAATCTCTATCGTCTTGAAGTGAAGAGTTCCTCTCTTTGTTAAATTGAAGTCATAAACAAGTATGTCAACATCCTCCAATTGTAATATGTCTGTGCAGAGGCGATTTATATTTGTACCCTTTCTTTTTCTTTTTCCGCCATTTTTTTTGTCAACTACCATATTTGGCTTATACACACCATTGAATGGGTGTGTATTTGTGGCATACCAATGTACTTCAACACCTGTAATATCTCATTTTCTGTAAAGACATTTATAACTTTAGCAACCCAAAATGGATAGCCATTGGGATCTCCATCTACTAGCACTGCAATCATGCAACCCTCCTTAATATTTTGTACTGAACCCCTATAAAGGTCTTCCATGGCTTCACGTTGTGCACGAGATCTTCTAGAACCAATATACATCTCTCTTTCCATTACCTGTGAAGAATTAATAATACCTTGACTTTGTTGCTATTCAACAATGTTTACTTCTTCCTGTTCATTCGACACATTTTGTGGCCAAATAAATGGATTTTTCAAAGGTATATCTTCATTTGTTGTTGTTGAAATGATATCACTTTGTTTATTGAAAAATGACTCCCACCAAACTGAATCAGCAATGTCAAAGTACTCATATGTATATCTAATACATTTTTTAATTTCTTCCAGGCAATCAGAATAATTTATATCTCTATTCTGTCTGCGTGCATTCTAAACTTCACCAACTGATTGTAATAACAATATTTTTGATGCAAATATTGGATGATCTAGAATGAACTTCAAAAATTGCAAACCTGATGACGGTGCCCATTCTGTAGTAGTTGGAAACTTCTTGCCCCATATTAGTGTTTTCCCATCAATTTTTTTGGTACGAAATTGATGTTGGAAGCTAATGTCATTAAGTTGTTCAATGCATTTCCCCTCACCATATGATCCCAGAATAAACCTTCGCATGTCAATAGTTTCTTCCAACACATCAAAAGTAGGCCCTGACATGTATGATTTCTTAATACATTCAATTAGTGATGGCAAGTTCCCAACTTCCTTCCTCCTCAATGTGACTGAAAAACGACTGAACATCTGATCAATATGGTCATGAGTGTGCCCAACAAGAAGGAAACCAACCTTTAACTTTTGAAAAATTCTCAATTCAACAAGCATGTTTAGATATCCAAAAAAACCTAATTTTTGTTTTCACGGCAAGTGTTGTCCAATTGTAGATACAAAACTTCAGGAAGATTACCAGACCAATGAGAATCACATCATGAATTATGGTTATGGTTACATTTGCATCATTATGAATATTTGGAGCTGTGGAGTACACCCTTGGCAACATTTTCCCATTGAAGACCATATCAACCAACCAAGTGAAACTGAATAAAATTTTCCTCTTGTACATTTTTGGGTGTGTGAACAAAATGAGGTAAAAGTGTTTTCTTCTAGTCCATACCATCAATTATCAAACCCAAAAATTTATTTGGATTATCATAACACTTCTTTCAATGCTTGTACAACTTCTTCCTTTCATTTGTTTGTTGTTCGCAATGCTCCTGAAGTTCTTTGACAATTAAATCTACACAACATAAAAGAAATTCATTAAGCAATATGTTTTCATAGTTGATGACTATACAATTTTAAAAGTTAAAGTTATGAACGCTTACCTCTTTCTGAGCCTTCACATTTGTCCCTTTTTGATTTAAGAGAAGTGCATGCACTGCAAATCCCCATCCTTGCCTTCTTAGGAATACAGACATTATTGAATTCTTTCTTCCATATCTTCACAAAATATTGATATGTAATAAACTGGCCATGTCCCTCATCACCTTCTGCATATTCTTTGTATAAGTTGTAGATTTCTTTTCTTGAAAAATTATCTGGAATATGTATTGTCTCTCTATTTGGCATACACTCTCCATTCTTTGAAAATAAACCTTTCATCCATGACATTGCAATATTTGATAATGGCCCAAATTGTCTTTTATGACATACTTCTGAATAAAATGAGGGATCCTTTTCCAAATTTTCTTGAATTCTCGAGAGACGAAAATTCCCAATCGAATGAAACATTTTGAAAGATTTTCTACACAATAACAAATTCCTAATATGATAATCATTACCTGACAATGTAGATTGCATGCAGTCAACTAAATATGAATTTTGCATGCTTTTATTCATTGAAAAATATCTCTTCCTGCTTTCTAATGCAAATGTGAAATCCATATGTTTCAAGCAATTTTTTTGGCAACATTCACTTGAAATGAGAGCGCTAATAGAACTTCTTCTCGTCAGATATTCTGCTCTACCCCTTGTAAAACTAGAACAACTTGCATTTATACGAAAAGTTCTGCTCCTACTCCTCGATACAATATTTCTTGGCAACATCTCCATCATTGGATCATCATTTTTATAAGGATTTTCATCACCATTAAGAGGAATGTTATCCACACTATGATCAGCTCTGCTTTTCAAATATTGACTTAGAGGATACTCTTCATCTTCCCCTTCTTTAGTGCTATTGTCATAGTCCTTAGAATTCAGACTGAATGGAAAATTTGACTCGATGTTTAATGGATATTCTTCCTCACGTGCATTGTCAGCGCTACTCTCATAGTCCATAGAATTAGGACTACGTTGAAAATGTGACTGTTTACTTATTGAAGATGCTACATCCTGTCCTTTGTCACTGCTACCTTTATACTCATTAGAATTAGGACTAACTACATCATCCTGTTCTTCATCACTGGTGCTCTCATAGTCGTTAGAATTAGGACTAAGAGGACACTGTGACACTCCATTCTTTTGAAATTAATCATCACACTCTTCATAACTGTTGCTCTCATAGTCCTTAGAATTAGGAGTAAGTGGACACCATGACACTCCAATCTTTTGAAATTCATCATCCCGCGCTTCATCACTGCTGCTCTCATAGTCCTTAGAATTAGGACTAACAGGACACCGTGACACTCCATTCTTTTGAAATTCATCATCATGCTCTTCATCACTGCTGCTCTCATAGTCCTTAGAATTAGGACTAAGTGGATACTTTGACACTCCATTCTTTTGAAATTCATTATCACACTCTTCATCACTGCTGCTCTCATAGTCCTTAGAATTAGGACTAAGTGGACACCGTGACACTCCATTCTTTTGAAATTCGTTATCATGCACTTCAAAACTACTGCTCTCATAGTCCTCAGAATTAGGACTAAGTGGACACTCCATTCTTTTGAACTTCACCATCATTCTCTTCAAAACTGCTACTCTCATAGTCCTCAGAATTAGGACTAAGTGGACATCGTTACACTCCATTCTTTTGAACTTCACCATCATGCTCTTCATCACCGCTGCTTTCATAGTCCTTAGAATTAGGACTAAGTGGAATCTTTGACTCTTTATTAATTTGAAATTCTCCATCCCCTCTTTCATCAATGCTGCTCTCATAGTCTTTAGAATGAGGACTAAGTGGAAGAATTGACTTTCTATTCATAGTGGAAGAATTCCCGCTATATTCATCAATATGAATAGAGTTGTTACCTGATGAAGATGTTGACGGTGTATAAATCGAAACTTCACTATGAGAACAATCCATCCCTTTCAAATAGAAGATGTTGAATGATACAAATGGAGTCTCCTAAGGATATTATATAGCTTAAAGAATGAAATATTCCCTCCAAAACGTTTCGCGAAAATATTTCCCTCCAAAAAATTTGTTAGATTTATTTACCTTCGTTATTTTATTCTACAATTTATTGAAAAATGTAAACTAAATCTTTTAATGAAATAAATCACTAAAATTACAATTGTAAACTACAACTTGTACATTAATTGTTCTAATAGTTAAAGTATATAATATTTACTAAACAACTGAGTTTATTTATTTATTTTTATAATATATTCTAAAACAAATTAATCCCACATCCAACCCATTGTAAAACAATTCCACAATATTCGCTCTATAATATTTTAAAACAAATTATCCCACATTAATCGTATGGAAAAACATCTCTGTAATTTCACTTATATATTAAATTTCATTATCACTATTACTCACGTCACATCCAGGTTTTCTGAAGTTCGTTGAAAGACTCGTGAATTTGTGGAGTAGCTATATTGCTATCAACAACATATTCAATGAAACATTCTCGCAATTGAAAGGTAAGTTCAATTTTTTTCCTTCAAAAATTTCATATTAAATTAATTTAATGAAGAAGATTTTTTTTTAAAATTAATAATTTTTCTGAGCCAAAACAACAATTACGTCCATTGTGCGCATGGTGGGCCCGATCAAACTCAATCGCCCAATAGCCGTGGGTGGGCCGTCGTGGTGTCACGCGATGGGCAGGGAGGTCGGGCGGGGTAGGTGGACGGGGGGTAGAGGGAGGACGCCGCAACCCGACTCGCCCCCTATCACCAACCCCCCACTCTCGACACTCTGACCTCCT
>APFE031570238.1:1352-71952 GCA_000404065.3 Pinus taeda
GTATTGGTGATTGCTGCTATTCTTCTATTTTTCACTACAACCTTCTGCTAAGTAGTTTATTTCATTTCCATTCTGCAATTTCATTTCTGCAAAAGTAGAGTAGACATTTCCTGTTTTCATAGATTAGCATTTCAATTCCGCAATTTCGATTCTGCAAGCGTAGATTAGCATTTCAATTCTGCAAGCGTAGATTAGCTTTTCAATTCCACAAGCGTAGCTTAGCATTTCATTCCTGCAATTTCATTTCGGCAAAATAGATTAGTCCTTTCCTGCTTTCATTTCAATTCCACATTTTCATTTCAGCAAGATGGTTAGTTGCAGTTCAATCTATTTTAGTTTTGCAGGTACAAGAAGAAAAATACAAAAATCAACCAAAAAGATATCTTTTCATGCCTTGTAGGAGTAGAGATAGTTCAGAAAAATGAATGCACAACACCCCCACTGCTTCACACAACCAACCTTCTCTCTTCTTCGATGGCTGTGAGAGAAGAACCCCTAAGTGGCCAACAAGACATATTTAAAGAACCTCTAGGGGAGAAGAAGAAGAAACATTCCTCTTGAGCAAATGGCTACAAGCAGAAATGTTGGGAGCAATACCTTATCCAAAAATGAATTTGCAAATCAGATGGAAGATTTCAAGAGTGATATAAGGCAGTTTCTTGCCATGCAACTGGATACCTTACAGATCCAAAAGAAGCAAGAGGAAGCCAAGAGGGCTTTGGTCATCTTTTGTCCCAGGTGCACTAGAAAGCATCCTAGGAACGAATGTCCATTGTACTCCATAGAAGTGTGTTTTTTCTGTGAAAAATACCATCCTACAAATCAATGCCCTTCCTTGCCTGGAATCAAACATGCATATCAAAGGGCCAAAGAATTCACTAAACCACTCTATTTCATGAACCAAAGGTGGTCACATGGACCCATACCTTACCAGCAGGAACTGCAAGGGACATCTGAGACCTATTATGACCCCTATCAAGACACTTTCATGCCTTCTTGGGGTCCCCCTGCTCATCCTTTCTGGTTCACACCTCTTCCTTGTTCCTTCACAGATTCATATTATGCCCAACCATCTGCTCATTTCTTTCACTCCTTATGCTCAGCCACAACCTTAGTGGAATACACCTCATCAGGGGTGGAGGCCCCAGTACAACACTCTTCTCGCTCATTTTCCTCCACCACCTGCTCATCCACAACCATCGCCTCCTGCTCCACCAAGGCAACCACAAATGCCTGCCCAACCACAACCCCATCTACATCCATCTCAAATATACACCTCCACTCAACCACCCATACCACCATTCCCAAAACCATACAATGGAGTAGCTCAATCCAATTGCAAAGCTAAGGCACAACATGTCCAAATGACTCCTCTTGAGCTCAATGATCTTCACCAAAGCTCAGGAAGGGTGTTGCAAAACAGAGATTATATTGACAACATTGAAGGACCAAAGGAAAAAGAAGATTCAAAAGAAAAGATCAAAGAACCATGGGCTGCACTTGATGAAGAAAAGAGATCAGAATCAGAGATTGAGAAAGCTCTCTCTTGGTTACCATAAAATCCTCCATGTATTCAAGAGAGAACTCAGCAAAAAGAGGAAGATGTGAAGGTCATGATAGAAGAAGATATGGAGAATGGTCCAGATCAACAAAAGGACCAAGGATATCAGAGCTATATTGAGATATGGTTTCAGACGGTCGTTAAGTTGCAGCAGTACTCTCTTCTTCAGCTATGCCTAATCCCTTCAAAGTCAAATCATTTGGTCTCTGAAATCTGGATAGCTGTCAAAGCATGCATTTTAAGCCTCCACATCATTTTCTCTCTAGCCTGCACATCATTTTGTCTCTAATCTCGATGTGCACATGGCTCCATTGGAATTATTCTTATACTTGAGAACGATTTTTTTTTTCAAGTAGCGTAGGGTAGAAAAAAAAAGTGAAAAAAATGGAAACAAGAGGAAAAATCTAAGGTGAAAACCTCCTCGGAGGCGCCTTAGATTGGCTCATTGATTGAAAACCCCCCTGAGGCGGTCAATGGGTTGAAAAAGAGAGAAAAGAAAAAATAAGATCCTTGGGTGAAAACCTCCCTTGGAGGCGCCTAGGGCAGGCAATTAGGGTGAAAACCTCTATGAGGCGCCCTAGTTGTTTTCCAAAAAAAAAGAGAAAAAAGAAGAAAAGAGAAAAGAAAAAGTAAACCTAATTTCCATTGAATAATTGCAGGTTGCAAGAAGGACATTGCAGGTCAGGAGGATCGCTCAAAACAAAGACAGAGGAAGTTCTAGGCTTTCTACAGGAAGCTACAGGCATTTCTACAGGAAACATCCTGTAGAACCTTCAGGCGAGCCAGATTCGATTTTGGAAGGGAATATAAAGCTTGGAATCTATTGGTTAGGCCTACAAGCATCCATGTTTCCATTCCTCACCCTTTTCCATAATTTTTTCCACCTCATTGTGCTTCTTTTATGAAAACTGTGTTTTCTATAGGAAGTTTTGTGTCTTCTACATGAAGCCTACAAACAAACCAAAATCGATCTCCGAAGAGGACCATAAGGCTAGGAATCTATCCATGAGGCCTGCAAGCATCCATGTTTCCATCCCTCACCCTTCTCCATCATTATTTCCATCTCATTGTGCTTCTTTCCTCAAAACTGTGTTTTCTACAGAAAGTTCCTGTAGAAATTACAAGAAGCTAAAAATGGATTGCAAAAAGGTAGTTTGGCGAACATGATCACTTCCTCAAGGGTTCAGAAGTCCTCCTGCAATTTTCAGACTCCTCTGCCATCATCTCCATGCCTGCATCACAGCCCAAACTCAGTTTTTTTCTTTCAATTAAGGGAAGTTTCAATGATATAGACAAACGAAGCCCAACAAGAAGCAAAGTCACTTCAAGAATTAGAAGAAACCCCTATCGAGCATCTAAATCAAATTGTTTCTCTTCGACATCGGCTACAATGACTCTGGTAAGATTCCAACAACTCTGGCAAGTTTCCAACAACTCTGGCAAGTTTCCAACAACTTAGATTGCATATCAATGTTAGATTCAGAAACTTAGTCCATGATCAGCGTGCGAAAGTCATCAATATTGTAAATAGTTTTTTAGTATACTGATTTTCCATAATAATTAGTCCACCAATGGTTCATGTAATAATAGCCCCATCTGAGATGAAAACGATTGACTGTTTATCAGGATTTGGTTCAATGCAAATAAGAGAATGATAGATTTATGCTCCTATGTTCTATTTAGCATGCAGGTGTAACCTGCTATCACACCTTCATCTGGGTGTTTCTTCAATCAAGGTGGGCCAAATCTATGACAATCAACTCCGATTTCTCCTATTTTGAATAAGCCTGGATATGCAGATGTTGCATTATTGCATAGCCTTTCCATGACTGTAAAGGCCCATTTGAGTAGAATCTGTTGACATAGTCTCATTCTGAATATATTCTATAGGATTTAGAAATTCATTGATGTCTATGAAAGTCACCCATTGACATTCTTGGCGAGCTTGAAATGCCCAATGGGAGAATCCAGCCTCTTGGGTTTTAATTCACGGCCACATATGTCTAATCACGTTGAAAGAACCCAATGATACTATCACTTCTATGTTGTCATCATTGTTCTTATCATAAAGAAAACACCTCTGGACACCTAGATAGCCATGGTACATGATTGATTCTCTAATAAATGGAGCTTGGTTCCTAAGCATTCTGCAAGCAAAAACTTGATGGAGAGGCCTAAGCATTTGCACAGGTTTGGAGCTCGTCATGGATTTAACTTCAATCCTAACTATAGATGAAAGTAAACCACTCTTGGATCTCCATACACAAGCCTTCAACCCTTGAATTTCTTGTATTTCTAAGCCATTAGGCTTCTCAAATTTGATCACTTCCTGACCAGCCACCAAAACCTTGGTCTTAAAAAACTTGCTACCCAAATCCATGGTGTCCCATTTCTTGAAATCCCTGGCATTAAGAAAATTGATGTCCAAATTGGAACCAAAAATACAGAAAATATTATTAGTATCAGAAATATTGCCTCTTCTCAGGTTCAATCCTTCTACGAACAGGATGACGTTGTCTCGTTCTACTACTGCCTCATAAACAAGCATCCTCTATGCAAAATTCTTTGGATACCTAGCTTGTGAAGGGACCAGAATTCCATTTTCCTTGAGTTTTATTGTTAAGGTCAATCCCTCGACAGATTTTGGTTGTGGAAGATGTAGGCACCTCACAATTTTCAAGTATTTTTGTTTCATATACACAAAGATGGAAAAGTGACAAGATCCTGGACCAAAAGAGAGTTATCCTTGTCTACGACTCATTCTTCAACTACATTATTTCTAGGAAGGAGTTGAGGATGATGTGCTTAGATAACAAGCCTTCCTCAGGGTGGAGGGTAAAATATACCACACAATGAATCCCAAACATTAGAAACTTAAAACATTGCATCTATCACCCGCATACACAATTTCATCAAGCTTAGCCAACTTAAGTTGAACATATGCTTTCCTTGTATGTTTTGCACTCAGGGTAGGAACTGGCTGCCCAACAATCCTCCTTGTTCTAATTGAAATTCTCCAACACGTATAGTGGTAAAGAAATTTTCAAAAGGATGGACTAGTAGTTAGATAGTTTCCATATCTTTTGAAGGACTAATTTTTAGATCTAGCTGTTTGCATATTGGATCTCAAAGATGGCGTTCTCTAGTTTCAAATTCAAGGATAGACTTGATGGTGCCTCATTTTTTTGTTATAGAAACTAAGGGTTACGCTCTTATTAAAAGACCGACATCTAGGATAGCGTGCCTTCACCTATAGATCTGCAATGGCTGGCAATGCACATGAGGATGGAAGTTAAGTCCAAGTGGATGATCATGGATACCGTAAAGGATCATTTGATCCCTCTATATATGAGAAGAAAACAATAAAGGATATGTTTTATGCCCTAGTGGGCTTATAGATGAGTGAGAACATAAATAGGAAGGTGATATTGTGAAACAATCTTAGATCCATAAAGATGACCTAATCAGACTTAGTCAATAGTTACCTTATGCAAGGCACACAAGTTCATGGTCAACTTGTAATAGTTTTGGAAAAGGTTGTAGATTTAAAGCGAGTGAACATGGCACTAAATGGATTCCTAGATTCATGGGATTCGTTCATCAAATGTGTTTTTGATCATGAAAACCTTCCTCACATTGAAAAGATGCATGATGATTGTATCCAAGAGGAAGACTTGGATGGAGTTGAAAGCTATCAAGAAGGGCGATGACGAGAACCTTGTTCTATTTGGTTAGACAAATAAGAGCAAAGGTAAAGGACCTAGCAAAGGGTAAGGGAAAAAGTGAGGAGTCAACCTCATAGTTAGGAAAGGACTCAAGTAAAAATAACTTCTTCATTCCTCATAAGCATGGTCATTATGCATCACAAAGTCTAGAATCTAGATTAGAAGAAGGGTAAGTGGAAGAAACAATAGAAGTAGGTAGTAGCATCTATAGAAACTTAGTTGGATAAGGTTTTTTTTAATAATTTTGAGAAGGATTTCTCAATGGTATCTTGCCTATCTATCAACACATTTCTTAGGAATGTGTGGTATGTGAATATGGGGCTTCTCATCATTTGGCATCAACCTGACAATTATTCTCTAGTTTAACAAATCAAGACTATGTAATATAACATGAGCTTGGTGATGCCAAATACCTAGTAGCAAGAGTAGGTATTATTCTCTTCCACCTTGAGTTAGGTTTTAGATGTTGATGATGTTTTGCTTCACTAGTAGTGCAAACGGAGCCACCAAAATAATGGATCATCATGCCTATATTAGGGATTTTTCTTTGCTTCCTTGAACCTTTGTGTTGAGGGCAGGCAAGTATTGTACACAAGGTGTCCTCTATGACATTTAGCTAGTGCTTCACTTTCTACTTTGTTTCTAGGTCAAATGATCAATAAAACATTTTGATCATTATATGTTTATGATATGTATGGATTGTAAAATGAATGAGTGGACATGAATTTGTACAATGCTTTAGCATAAAGTATTACATAGCAACATTCTTGCCAGTTTCATCTTAAACTTGCCCCATTTCCCTCAATAAACATTACCCTGGATGCATGCTCAAGAGTATGCACAATTAAGATTATGTTTCCATTGTCTGAGACCTTTTGCATACTTCTTAACATGAGATAAAATCATGTAATCCAAAAGTACTAATATAAAACTAGACTTTTATGTACCAATGATTTCATCTTACTATACAAGTTAGATAGTATGGGTCTGATCTACGTGAGGCCTGTATTCAGTCTTTGATCTTGAAACTAATTTTTCTTGACCCAAATTGTTGGCTTTGGTACCATAACCCACCCTTCAAACTCGCACTTGTATTTTGTCAA
Organism: Pinus taeda; assembly: GCA_000404065.3. NCBI lineage: Eukaryota > Viridiplantae > Streptophyta > Pinopsida > Pinales > Pinaceae > Pinus > Pinus taeda. The sequence continues at coordinate 7,742 of APFE031570238.1, forward strand.
TGCATTAGATTACAAATCTAACTCAAACTCAAACTCAATTACAAACCTTATTATTTCCTAAACGATAAGTTAAGAATTATATTTATTTTCTTATTTTCTATTATTTTATATGTGCAAGGAGTTTCCATAATCCTAGTACTGATTTTTTTTTAATTCATGAAAAAACAATCTTGCGCTTGTTCCAGGTGATTGTTTATATTTTTTGAAATTGTGTTACAAGCTCTCCTATGATGTATTTTACAATTTTTCTTATGAGACAAGTATTGAAGAACTATGTGTACACTGTAGGTTATGCTCTGATTCATTGCAATTGAGTATCTATGTTGGTAAAAAATGAGAAGCATAGTTTCCATATGTCAAATTTTGAATTTCTAAGACACTGAACCTTTTATAGAAATCGGAACTGTCTTTCTTCATAGAATTTTTGAATTTTCTGCTAAAAAATGATATTTTGTGCTTTACATAAATTAGGGGTAAAAATAGCGTTTGTGTCATTTGTTTTATCTTAGGTTCATGAAAGAGTAAGTAAATCATAGGATCATGAAAGAGTAAGGATGTCCTTAACATTTTAGATTTTTATTTGCTGGATCAATCAAAAGACTCCAACATTACAGTTTATACAATGTACTTTTAACTACATATAAGTCTATGTTAAGATCCATTCTCTGGATTAAGGTACCTACCTACATATTAGTGAAGTTATTATGATTGACGAGTAAAGTATATGCCATTTCTAATGGATTGCATGCACAAGTGACCTGCCTATTTTTGGTTGGACTTTGAGATCATGAAAATAATGGTTCGCTTCGTGCTTGTTAGGTCCTCATGTTTTTACTATGGGTTGGGAGGTCTATGCTTGCGGCTTACAAATCTTTGATATCATGGTTTGTCCACCTTTGATTTTTCTCATAATTGTCCTGGTGACTTTGGGTGCTCCAAAAAGGATGCAACAAAATTGTAGGAGAGATGGGTCTTCCTGCCCAATCATCTATGTCTTACATGAGGTGGAAGGTAATATTATCCCAAACCTCCTAATGGTATTCTTAGTCACCTGGAAACTACAGAAGGAAGCAAAAAAGTTGTGGGAAAGAAGGTTTTGGTTGTGTGCTTGTCTGAAAGGTCTTAACTGACTTAGAGGGTAACATTGTTCCAAAACTTGTAATTAAGGTAAGATACCTCATGTGCTTGGCTTTGAATAAGTCTTCTCAGCATGTCCTCAAAGGTTAACCCTTCTAAACTTAAGTTAAGTAAATTGTCCTTGATCTCTTAACTGAGCACAACAATATGTTTGTCTTATTTTGTAAGAATGTTGGTTCTGATCGATAAACTATTGTTGGAGAAGCATTATGAAATGATTTTTCTATAATTGTTGTGTTTTGCTAATTGATATCATTTTTGTGATGCTTGTCTCTATTTTAACGACCCAACTATGTTTGGGAAAACATTCTGACATAACCCCCAATTTGACAAACTTGGTATTTGCTAGTAGATCTTTATCTAGGAATATTAATAATTTAAAACTTTTCCTTGTTTGTGGGCATATACTATTGAGTTGGAAGATGAAGTAACAGAACTCAAAGAAGAGAACAAGGAATTGCGAAAAAACAGGTATTGTGGACAAACTTATAATTGATATAAATATCCACAGGATGTACTACTTTCTTTAGGTAATTGGTTGTTTTATTATCATAAAATATATGTACTAATTATTAATGGATCTTTTTGTCTAAAAAATAGGCGGAAATGGCTGAACTGCTAAAAAATAGGTATATAAACCTTAAAATCTAGGTTTCCATATACTTGGATGAATATCTATCTATGCACACCATTTGAATGTGGGGATTAATATTATTTCCATATAATGTTACAATAATCTAGATATTAGTTTTGATGGGCTATAACATGCCTTGAACTTTTGTTGTTTACCCATGAATCCATTCATCACCATTTTCCCTTAATTTCAATTAGTTTTTATATATTCCACTAAACGTTTTGGATATGAAAGAAGGTTTAGCATTGTATTTGTTAAATGTGATTGGTATCTATTGATTTTATTATTTTAATTCTTCGTTGGTTCATATATTTTAATTTATTATTATTCACATTCACATCTAATAACCTATTTGTGAAGGTTGAAGACACAAATAATTCATCTTGAGGATTTTGGATTTTCACTTCTTCTGGGTTGAATTGTGTGTGTGTAACAAAAGATCCACCGAAATTATGAGATTTAAAATCTCTCGAAATTGCAAAGTTATTGGCATATTTGTGTTGCAAGGGTTTTTATTGTTTTATTATTTTGGGTCGACTTTAATGTAAATCTAGCTATTGGTTTTTCAACCATTCCATCCAAAAGTGACTGCTTTGTAAAGTGTTTTTATTTATTTATTTATTTATTTGTTTTGAGTGATTTTGATATAATTTTAGTTGTGATTTTAATTTGGATGTATTTTTATTTTAACTATTTAATTCAAAATTGTATTGTAATTATAAATGAACTAAAATTAATCAAAATTGTGATTTATTGATATTTAATTTTAATTTTAATTTTAATTTAAACTGGTAGTTGGCTTCATATGCCTCTCGCTAATTTCATTATACAATTTTTATGAAAGACCAAAGCCTTCATGGCGATGTGTCCAAAATTTGTTTGTAATCTCTTTACCCTTTTCAATGTGATTGGTATTATTTATGGTGGTATTGGGTTTTGATGTTATGACCTTTCAACATAAAAACATAGCTGACTAGTCACATTCCATGGAAGATTTTAAAAATTTTAAACACATATGTGGGACTTTCTGCCATGGCTTTCTGCCCTTTGTCTAGCTACCACAGCAACTCGGTCAAGCTGAGTTTGCATAGCGGTTTTCTATTCATTGTTTGTTAAGGGAGTCTATTTGAAGAAAACAGAGGAAATATTAAAGAGCAGTTGCAGCTGCCGTGAACCACCATTGTCGCATTTTCGAAGAAGCAATTGTGCCAAAACCAGAAACACCGTAAGCCGCGACCACCACTGCCGTGAGCCATTCTGCCATTTGAGCTGTTGCCAATAATATATTGTTGTTTGTGTGGTTCGGCCATATTAACTTCAATGTTCTGCTGCTGTTACAGAAAAGAGGTATGGTCGAAGGTCTTCCTATTTTAAAACCTGTCCATATTGATTGTGATGCATGTGCACTTGGAAAGATGCATAGATATGAGTTTCTTGTGAATGTTGATACAAGGAGGAGAGATATACTCGAGCTAGTACATACATATTTATGCGGGACTATGCAGACACGGTCATTAGGTGGTGCATACTAATTTTACTATTTTTTGATGATTGTACTAGATTTACTTGGGTGTATTTCCTCAGGAAGAAGAGCCACACTTTTGAATACTTCAAGGAGTTTAGAAGCATGGTGGAAAAGAAGATAAGTAAGAGCATCAGGATTCTCTGCTCGGACCAAGGGGGAGAGTACAAGAAAGCTTGTGTCCTCAAATACTGTAAAGATCATGGGATACAACATCAGTTTACAGTACCCCACACTCCTCAAAGAAACGAGGTTGCAAAGAAGAAGAATAGAACCCTTGTGGAGTGTGCTCGTATTATGTTAAAAGGTAAGAATATTTCTAATGGTTTTTGGGCTGAAGCGATTAATATTGCAGTATATCTAAAGAATAGGAGTCCAACAATAAGTTTAGATTTCAAAACTCCTTTTGAAGCTTTATTTGGACATAAGCCTGCAGTTAAGCATTTGAGAGTTTTTGGCAGTAAAGCCTTTGCTCATGTCCCAAAGGAAGATAGAAAAAACTGGATTCAAAGGCCATCAAATGTATTTTTGTTGGGTATTGTATAGAATTTAAGGCTTACAAACTATTTAATTCATCTACTCATAAAGTTTTTGCGAGAAGAGATGTAGTGTTTCATGAGCAAGTTAATGATATCCATGAGAGTGCTAATGGAGAATGGCACGTGCCCTTGTTGGTGGAAGAAGGAAGTGATGAATCAGGTGACAACAATGAGCAACAACAACAGGATGGGAAAGAAGATGATGTAGCTGTCAAGCCAAGTCCACAAAAGGATGATCCGACAAGGTTTGAAGCTATCCCACCACTTAGGAGATCAGGTAGGAATATTCAGTTGCTAGCAAGATATAGGGAAAATGATTTTATAGCTAGTATGATGAATGTTGTTGAACCCTCTAGTTATCAAGAAGCTAATCAATATAATGAATGGAGGGCTGCTATGGAAGAGGAATATGAGTCAATTCTCAAAAACAAAACTTGGGATTTAGTTAAACTACCTGAAGGCAAACAACCCATAGGATGCAAATAGTTGTATAAGCCTAAATTTAAAGTAGATGGGAGCATAGATAAGTACAAAGCTAGGCTAGTTGCAAAGGGGTATTCGCTGCAAGAAGGCATATATTATGATGAAACATTTGCCCTTGTAGCTAAATTAAACACAATCAGAATGATAATTGCTGTAGCTACCAAACACCATTGGATGATCACCAACTAGATGTTAAATCTACATTTTTAAGTGGGGACTTAAAAGAAGAAGTTTACTTAGTGCAACCGAAGGGGTTTGTCAAACAGGGTGAAGAACATTTAGTTTGCAGGTTGAAGAAAGCGTTCTATGGACTAAAACATGCACCTAGGTCATGGTATGACATAATTGATTCATTTTTCCTGCATCATGGTTATAAAAGAAGCAAAAATGACTCTAATCTTTATACGTGTTTGATAAAGAGGGAAGGATTGTTTTGATTTCTTTATATGTAGATGATCTAATCATTACCGGGAATGTTGATAATCTCATTAAAGAAATCAAGGAGAAGATGTCACAAGTCTTTGAGATGAAAGACCTTGGAGAGCTACATTACTGTTTGGGTTTGGAAGTCTGGAGGGATTCTGGACAAACTTTTCTGTCATAGAGTAAGTATGTTAGGAGCTTACTGGAAAAGTTTAGAATGGATCAGTGCAAAGCTACAACAGTACCTTTATAGCATAATTTAAAACTTCATAATGATGATGGGTCTAAGGAGGCAAATGCGACTTTGTATAGACAACTGGTTGGGATTCTAATCTAATTGACTACAACTAGGCCTGATTTGGCTTATGCAGTCAGTGCATTGAGCCAATTTATGTCAAATCCCCTTGAGAGCCATTGGGTTGCAACAAAAAGTGTTTAAAGGTATCTCCAGGGAACCTTAGATTTTGGTATTACTTATACTGATTTGTGTAATGTTAGATTGACAAGTTTTTCAGACTCCGATTGGGCTGGAAATGTAGATGACATAGGATCCATAATGGGCTATGCATTTAGCATTGGATCCAGGGTCATTACATGGAGCAACAAAAATCAGAACACAGTATCCTTGTCTTTTGCAGAAGATTAATATCAAGCTATGTTTGCAGCAACATGTGAAGCAGTTTGGTTGAGGAGACTTCTCCTTGATGTTGGAAAAGAACAAAAGGTTGGAACATTGAACAAATGTGACAACTAGAGCTCCATCAAACTTGCAAATAATCCAGTATTCACAAGAATACAAAGCATATCGATACACAGTTTCATTTTGTCAGAGACAAAGTTCAGTCAAAAGAAATCCATATTGAATATTGTAATAGTTGTGACAATGTTGCTGATATTTTTACCAAACCTCTTGGTAGAATCAAGTTTGAATTATTTAGGGAAGTGTTAGGCATATGTGCGAATCCATTTCTCCATTAAGGGGGAGTATTCAGATTAATGAAGAAGTTTCTTAATGGAGTGACAGTTCAAACCAAACCTTAGATTAGGAATTTGTTCTTGTTTTTAGGGTGTTATTTCAACTTCCCTAATTGTGTGTGAATTATATATTCATCATGTAATTATTGTAATGCATAGAGCGTGTTCTATAAAGGTAGTCTTACAAATGGTGCTCCACACCTATGAGCTGCTCAGGTTTATTAATAAATTTGATATTTTTGACAAGCTTGGTAGGACTATATCTTCATCATGCCCATGATAACTTCACATCAAAAAATACGTTAATAAAACACCCAAATACTATCTATCCAAAGCCTTCCTATAATGTTTTAAAAAACTATGATAATTTTTATTTTATGATTAAATTAATATTATTTCAAATTTATCAATTTTGATTTAATAATTATATATTATTTTTTTGGATAGTATAACTTTTTATTATTATAACATTTTTATATTATAAAATTTTAATAATTTTATAAAAATATAACCTTTTATCATTATTATAAATTTCTTAAAACAATTTTATTAAATATTAATTACATATAAATTTTCAAACCAAAATAATACTCCATAATATTTGAATCATTAAATATCATGATAGTTACTATTTTTGAATCATTAAATATCGTGATACTTACTATTTTTTCATTTTCATACATTAGGAAAAAGAAGAAGAGAGAGTATGAAAGGACGTGGCCAAAGTGAGATCGATCTCATTAACCCATGTGAACAGTGTAAAAAGAAATACCAAGTAAATGCATGGAGAGAAAATAGACCTATGCAATTAAGTTAGGTTCTTTTCATTCTCTTTTTTATAGTGTTATCTTTTGAATAAAAGATGGTGAATTCTATCATTATTTATTTAATGGTTAATTTAGATTAAAAATAGTCATCACCGGTTGTCATTTATGAATATGAGTCAAATATTAGGTTTTCATTTAAGAAAAAAATACAATGATCTAAATTACTTTTTAATAATGGGTAAGAGGTAAAGTTAAGTTCTATTCAAATGTTTTTATATTTAGGATTATTTATTTATTTTAGTAAATAGTTTTAAATTATATTAAATTTTTAAAACTTAAATAACAATGACACAAAAATCATTTTAATTGTATTTTTTTAATTTTTAAAATTTAAAGAGTGACAGGGAGAACAAACAATAATTCAATGAATATGAGAATAGGACATAGTAATTAATAACAAGGGAGAGGTATGGTCTCGAAATGGTAATGACAAAAAATAAAATATCCAAATTAAGAGTATTTGGGGATTTAATAAGAGTGATCAAAAAGTTGTGGGAAGCCAAAGAAATTCCAAGCACATACTCTCTATTTTGCAAAGGATTATTTTGCAAACAAAAAAATTTGATCAAATCAAATTTTTCCATGTGGTATGACACCTAAGCACGACAGAAAATTCATTGGCCAATAAAGGAGTCACACTAGTACTAGGGAAGTTAGAAATGGATCATGAGTTGACACATATATAGCCAATTCTATAATTATTGAATTTAAAAATCAAAGCATTAACTCTCAAGTTAATGGCATACACAGTTGGATGTTTGAATAAATCTCTTTGGAGAAGGTTGCCCAAGACTTAGTGAAATTTATTGATTCCTTGGCCACGCGGTGTCATGGATTGAAACTCTTGTCTAAAACTATTAAACATCTAGTGAACCCAATGGTGAATTGCAAGAACATATGGCACAAGGTATTCTTACTTCGAGGAGGTAATCCATTCACACAAGTGATGGGAGGCTCGGCCTTGGTTGAGCATTCAATCCACTGTAGGATAATGTTAACTCTCCTTAACCTCTGTAGCATACAAATGCCACTTCTAGGAGCATGAAAAGATTCAAGTATGGATTTGGCAAACCCGCTATTCAATGCTACAGGGAGGCGATCGAGAGGAAAATTTTCTTATAAATGGCATTGTATGGTTCTTCGGTTATACTCCATGCTATTGTTGAGTGTTTATAGAAGTGATAAGAGGAGGTCATTATCCCGTAAAACCTAGGGCATAAAGCGCCTCGTTATTGTAATGGACAACATGGGCGATTAGACACAAGACGATGAGCAAGCCAAATGCAACAAGTTGTTGGCAAGGTTACTGAAATCAATTGAAGGATTGTTGCATTCCCTTGAGTTGAAGAATCCAGGGGAAGACCAAGAGTGTCAGAATTTTGAACTACTTATAAACACCAAACTCAAATTGATATAGGGGAAGCTTGAGTAGTTTCAGGTTGACATCAAGAAGGCCCTGGTTGCTCTAGACATCAGGTAGGCAACTCTGGAAGAAAGACTCAATGGCAGTACTCGATTAATTGTGTAGGAAAATTTTAGTGGTGATGCCCTATTCAATATCAGAGAGGCATGGATCAACATTAATCTTGACATGAAAAAGGTCAGGCATGGTAGGGATGCAAGAACAACAAGAATGACAAGATAAAAATGGAGCATCATGGGGCATGGCAAGATGGTGAATCTAAATCTTTTTGCATATGTTGAAATTTAATGATATTATATAAATTTATATTGTTATTAAGAGTATTCTATCGAGATTATATCCAATACATACTTAGAACTGTAGAAAAATATTATCATAATAATAAGTTTTCAATTTTATAAAATTCTAATAAAAATATTTCACTAGAAAATAAAAATGATAATAAAAAACTTCACCCAAAATTCATTTTTTAAATATTTCCCTTTAAAAAATAAAAACATTTAAAACTTAATCTTATAAATAAACCAAATACTATTTTCCTAATTACAATTTAATTTCTCAAACCACAATCTAAAGCACATTGGCTTTGTACCCATCTTTATTTATAAAATAAACTTCACAATCTAAACTATTTTTCTAATTACAATTTAATTTCTCAAACCACAATCTAAAGCACATTGACTTTGTACCCATCTTTATTTATAAAATAAACTTCACAATCTAAAGCACATTGATTATGTATCCATCTTTATTTATAAAAAAAAAACTCTATATTATGAAAAGAAAAAGGAATTTGTCACTGTAAAAAAAGAACGATTTGATGTTATGGCTGAGCTACTTGGATTATGCTGCTTTTAAATTTATTTTGTTAAATTTATTATAATAAAAAACTTATTATCGATTACATTTAAGAAAAATTGACATTATTCAAATGGGAAAGAACAACTTTACAAAGTTTTCACTATCCACTATACATTTATCTCTTTTGGATAATCTTTTCAATCACTAAATAAAGTGAATGTGAATATTAGTATGCTTTAATGAACATTACTTCTAATTGTCACATTGTATAACTATAGTCAACCATGTCCCTATTTTGGGTGGTTGAATATTGGAGAAATGTATGAATGCGATTGATTGGGAATATTATGAATTTGTTTTATTTTGCAGTGCAGTTAATTATTTTTATTATGTTTGAAAAATTAATTAATATAAAATATGTTATATTAATCATAATAATAATTTTAGGTTATTATTAAGTTAGAGATTTAAATTGGTATATGAAACATTTTCTTATATTAATTTTTTTTAAGTATTATTAAAAATATTATAGTATAATTTATAAACAATAAGTGCATTTTTTTATTTATAATCATATTGAATAGTATAGAATATGGTTTATAATTATAGTTCATTTATTGTATTTAAATATTATTGTAAATTTGTAAATTTTATTAGAGTTATTGGTCTTGAAGGGTTTTATTTCTTATATATATTAGTCTAGATTCTAAATATGTGATCTCAAAGAGGAGACATTTAAATTTCAATCATGTTAAGGATTCATGTAATGAGGAGATTTTGACTACTTAAATACTTTGGTAGAGATTTTTTAAACAATAGACTCATTAACAACTCAAAGCATACTAGTAAATAATAATAACAATAATAATAATAATTTAAGAAAACTAATATATATATATATATATATATAGATATACACCCAAAAATGCATTTTTTAAGTGCATAATCTCTCATTGCAAATGCATCAAACTACTAGCATCCATGGGGCTTAACTATTCAGAAAATGTTTCTTCTTAAGAGATCAAGTTCAAATCCTTCACTTTGTCTCACAAACAAATAGGCCTTATTGAGCAGAACTAATATTTCATGTCTTAGGCTCTCTAACTTGCTATATTTGGAATCCATTAGTTTCATCAAAAATAAGTATTAGCTTAGTATTGATTCCACGAAATCACTTATTTTAAAAATGGGGGTGGCTAGTCCCCTGAAGAAGCATTATATTAGGCCAGTATGTACAATTTTTTTACATATATACATCACATCAATCAACAGCATTCATCATATACCAATATACCATCACAATGATACATAATCGTTGCACAGCAACATCGCAATAGGGATCGAAACTAGGCGGGGAGCGAGAAAGCCGACAGCCCCGCCGATGAACCATGCACTCGCGTGCTTCCACGAAATCACTTATACTACCATGCATCGATTTCTTGTGTCACAAATTCAACAACTAATTAAAAACAACAATAACCTAGAATCATATTAATAGAGTGTTCTGTCTCATCTTATTTAAAACTCATAATTATACTTAAAATACAATTAAAATAAATAATACAATTATATATTTTAAAAATATTTTATCTAATAATTTAAAAAGAAAAAATTATTAACCATACATAAAATATATATCTTATAAATAATTTTAAAAAGAAAATTATTAATCTTACATTAGCACCTAAAATTTAACTTTACTTTAATTTTTATTTTAAAATTCAAATGTCAAATGTTCGTCATCAAAATATCCTGCCAAGAAATCATATCCGGCCATACGATCACCGCCAACATCATTGTGGCAATTGACACACCTCGAATTTCTGTTTTTGGGTTTCAGTGAGATTGAAGATATACCTGAAGAAATAGGTAATCTTTCACATCTTCAATTTTTGTATATCTAAAATCATTGCCTTCTACACTAGGAGAACTTCAAAATCTGAAGTATCTAAATCTTCACGGTTGTAATTCGATAAAAATCCCTGATGAGCTTAGAAAGCTCCCGAACTGTGAGATTGTGCTTAAAAACGAGAAATAGAGGGAACCGACCCCTTGAAAGTTATAAATATGTTTTTATGAATGAGTTTCAAATATTAAGATTTGTTTTAATTCACAAACTATTTATTAGGTAATATGGAATGAATTTAAGTTTTATTATTTTTTGGATTTTTAATTCGTAATTTATTTGTTTTTAATTCATAAACTATTTATTATGTAATATATGGAATGAATTTAAATTTTATTATTTTCTTGGAGTTTTAATTTGTGATTTATTTATGAGTTAATATACAAAATTTTAAATTTTATAATGGTTTTTTTTGGCATGTTATTTAATTTTTGAAAGGAAATTGTAAATTTTTTAAAAGTCTAAACTTTCAAGTAATATTATCTATATTAAAAAATGTTATAAAAACAATATAAAATAATCATTGTTAAATTTTTTATATTGTAAATTAAAAATAATAAAATAATTTAATAAGTCTTTAAAATTAATGAAAATGATTTAATGTTAATGTGAAATATAAATATTTTATTGATGGTGAGAAATGAAGTTGTTGGAACTCTGCTGTAAAAGAAGTTCGACCTTTCTTGACTCACCAAAATTATGAGAGTTTTCCGAAAACGCAACATGAATTTTGTTCCACATTTATTAAACTCCAAATTTATCTCATGCAAATATCATATTCACTCGTTACCAACCAATATCAGGTCGATCTCCGCTGTCACTGGCAGAACCGTCTCCATTGAAAACTGTGTATTCCAGATTGGATAATCTTGAACTTTCTTTACTGATGCTTTATTCAAAATGGGCCTAACTTCATCCCAAGGTGTTTGGAGGATACAGATCACAACGGACAGCAACAGCTTCTAGATCTACGACTTTTGTCTTCTGAGTATATAACTCTCTAACAATGGAAAAATATCTGGTATGTTTCTTATACTTGCCCATTGTTTGGCCTATTTCTCAGCGAAGGTTTGCACATATATTTGTTGTTGTCATGGAAATCATTTTCTTTTTATATCTGTTGATCATATGAATCTATCTCCACACAATCTTTTTGTAGCTGAACAGGAAATCTATCTAATGTTTTTTTTAATCTCAAGATGTGGCTTGGTCCACACATCTGCCTCTGCTAACAGCATTATAAACAGAGTCATGTATCCTTACATTATCCACTATCATGAATATAATACAAACATATAACTTTTTTTTCGTGTTAAAAAATACTTAAGAGGCTCATTCTACAACCCAATATGATGTATAATTTTATTGATCTGTCGTCAAAATTGAAATTTTACTCATACATATTAAAATGTCTAAAAATTTAAAAAATTAAATAATTATAAAAATATTTAATAATATCAATTAAAAAACATTTCCAAAAAAAAAAACCAAGATCTGCTTTCTTGAAAGTCAAAAACAGGCAATTCTATCCGAAGAATAACTCCTTTTTGTGATACTTCAACCGACTATTGTGTTCTTGTGATGCTTGGATGATGCTCACCAATTTTTTTGACGTGGCAGAAATTTACATGTACAGGTTAAAAGAATATTTTAATTGAATATAGCAAAATCTAATATAATATCGAATGTTTTAATATAGTTTTGTCAAAAGATTTTACATGTCACCAAAAAAATTCAAAAAACAATTTCAACATAAATAAGATTTGCCACCAAAACAATATCTCATATTATTATCACAGAAATATAACACTAAAATCATATATTTTGACATAAAATTTAACATAAATTCCCTGCATAAATTTAAATAGCATTTTACCTCTTACCCATAAAGCATTCTAAATCAGATTTTACGCCTGTGTCTCTATGTTTTATTCAGAGCAGAGCAGAGCAATAAAATTTTATATAATAAAAATAAATTTGTCACTTAAAAGACGGACAAGGAGTCGACCTTATGGCTGAGTAGGCGGTAGTTGAAATTTATTTTCTTAAAATATTTTCCATTATCATGATGACAAAAAACTTATTGTCGATTACACGTTACAAGATTTTAGAGGATTCAAAGTTGGACGTACTCAATAATTTGAGCAGAAGATCTTTGCAAGATTTCAGTAGTGACACCACATCACATTTCAATCATCTTTTCTTTCGCAAAGTGAAAGTGAAATTTAATAGGCTTTGTAACATGTGTTTGTTTTTGGATGTCACGTCGTAATACACGAGAGTCAGCAATTTCTCCTCTCTTCTTTGTTAAGTCTGGTGAAACAATAATTTCTTGAAGGTTTTTTTCTTTATAGATAGTATATTGTTACTCTTTAATGAAAATTTCAAAAATATATATTTTATTATGAAATTTTTTTATTTTATTTTATTACTAAAAGATTTATATGTAATTTTAAATGGAGTTGTCTATAATGCGATTTTTTGGAGCTTCCGGTGACGGAATTCGGCAGAAGAAATTGAGGTTAAATCTTGATTTGTTGCCCTCAAAATGGTTAAATTGAGGTTAAATCTTGATTTGTTGCCCTTAAAATGGTTTTTTAACTGCATATTTGGATTCAGCACCCTGAAAAACCCCTGGGATGCTTTGATTGCGTAGAAACTACCTATCAAACTTGTGATTCCAATAAATTGCTGCCGGATTTTGACCAGGAAAACCCACCGGAAAAGCTTTCAAAAAGTCGCATTATAGACAACTGCATTTTAAATAACTAATATAGATTTATTTTAAGTAGGGATCAATTTTTTTTTGTTTTTTATCAGTAAAATATTTATATGTAATTTCAAATAATCAATATAAATCTATCTTAAGTAGGGATCTAACATGAGTCAATGCAAAATACAATGTGCAATTTTTTATTATTAAGTTTTATTTTTGAATATTATATAGAGTACACAACTTCAACTTGCAAGACAAAAAAGTCTTTGTTGGATTTCAAAAAAACAACACATAAGGGAGAGCCACCATTACATGATCGCCACGTCAGACCACACTAACGCCATGCTAGCACCCTTGGTCGTTGTACGACACATGGTCATCCCATGCGTCCACCTATTGCACGTACATGCCCACCAGTTCAGTGGGTTAACATTGTGTTTAGGGTTCATTACGACCTAGTCTTTGTGGGTTGTTTTCTGCACTGTCATTTATGTTTGGGTCTTGTTGTTGTCTATTTGCAATGCCGGGTAGTTGCGCGCCAAGGGTCACTACCATAACAATCATCGACAATGCGGATAGTGGTTTATGGAGCAGAAGAGATGGTCGTGCTAGAGGTTGTTTGGTTGTGTTCGTCCGCTTTGTCTTGTTTTTCGATTGGTTTTTTTTCCTCGTCTAGTGGTATGGGCTCGATATTCGTCTGCGTTCCTCCTTGTGGTGGATTTAGCTCGACTCGATGTTGGACATCGTCGTTTTGCACTTTGAAAGGATTTTCAGGTTTGCAAGTAATTTTATGAGCTTTTCGAATGAATTTCACATGTTTTCTGCATGTTTGGGGATATCTAACAATGTTTGATGTTGTCTTGCAGGTTGTTGCAGTGTGAGCTACGGTTTTGGAGCATCTGGGGTTCCTATGGCTTGCTGGCATGGAGAAAGCCGATGAAATGATGACTGGATGACCGGAAGGTAGGAAACTATCCTACCAGCCTCAATACCTGTGTTTTTTAACACATTTAGCCGAATTGGATTATTGTGCCTTTGTTATGCATGTGTATGTGTTTTTAAACACCGCCACCTGTGTGGGTTTTGGGTTTCGTGGGTTTTGGCTAATTTTAAGAAATTTAGCTTCCTATATCTCAAGTTCATAGTCCTAGTCTGCTAACCCCAATCTAATATCATAAGTTCTGGTCGAGTCATATTTCCAGGGTATCTTTCATGCATTTTTCATTACGCAAGTAGATTCCTAAGAGCATGTTGGGTGATTGAACCAATTCAAATTGTAATCAGTATCAAATTGAGAAAAAACATTGTTTCCAGAGAGCTAAATGTCAATTTGATGATTTCCCACATGTTTGTGTTCGCCTTCCTTCTCTACCACAAGCTCGCAATCAATTTAGCAAGCCGTGTGGGTTTTGAGTTCTGTGGGTTTTGGGTTGTGGACCTTCACCTGTGTGGGTTTTGTCTAAATTTTGAAATTTAGCTTCAGCTATGTGGGTTTTGAGTTTTGTGGGTTTTGGGTTGTTGGTTTTCAATGAGTTTTGTGGGTTTTGGGTACAACATTATCATAATCATTGTTTGTTGAGTAGATGTTGTTGGATCAATTGCTTTGAATAGCTAAATAAAGGTGTAGACTAGTGTTCCTACTTCTGTTTTTGACATTGTCCATCACCTTTAGGTTTCATGGTTTCATAGTATGTGATTCTAGCTATAAACATATTATCTCTCAAAACATATATTATTCTAGTTATATGTGCAATATACATCGTCTCTTGAAATATGAATTGTCAATATATATCCTCTGCCAATATATATCCTCTCTTGAAATAGGAACAGATATTCCACTATATAGATATTACAGATAGATATTAAGTGAATATGTTTGTAATGATCCTAATTATAGTCCAATAATTTTTTATTCTTATATGTGCAATATATATCCTCTCTTGAAATAGGAATAAATATTCCACTATATAGATATTGCAGATAGATATTAAGTGAATATGTTTGTAATGATCCTAATTATAGTGTGATAATTTTTTATCTTTATACGTGCAAAATATATCCTCTCCTGAAAAAGGAACTGTCAATATATATCCTCTCTTGAAATAGGAACAAATCTCTTCCACTGTATAAATATTACATATAGATATTAAGTGAATATGTTGTAATGATCGTAATTACATGTATAATTTTTTTTATCTTTATATGTGCAATATCTATCCTCTCTTGAAATATGAATTGTCAATATATAACCTCTCTTATACATTTGTTAGAATATAGTTAGATACATGAGTCCATTTATAAAGATTGCATCTACCCAGTCCAAACTTCATTTAGTTTTATTTCTTTTGCAATGTTGTTTCAAACAGGATTCAATTGATCTTTGCTTTCTATTATTTTCTCTTGAATTTCCTTTAGTGAGAACAAAGGGATTCTTTTATTCACTTGATCTAAAATGGATCCTAGAAAATCGTCTAAGTCTTCTAAAGATCAAAACTATCGCAAAAGAAGAACTATTAGAAATGGCGGATAACATTATCGGAAGGTAAAAACATGAAGAAAACAATGAAATAAGGCATATCAAAGGTCAAAGGAACGACGCACAAGAGTTGTCGAATCTGGACGATCAACAGTCCAGATCCAATCGGCATATCGTAATCAGCGGTGGAAGCAGAGGATATCGGGGCCTATCATATGACAATTGTGATCGCGATCCGCGCGGGTCAATGAGGACCGTCGATCAAGTGCGCAGATCGACGACCCAGGTTAACTCGCGATATCGCAATCAGCGATTACAAAGGAACGCTTACAAACAGCCCGAGGGTCTATGCGATATGCGATTGCAATCAATCGCATCGGAGATATGAAAAGGAGCAAGGCCAATAACAACTATGACTACGATAGCCAGACCTGATAAAATTATGAATGATATTTGACATATTTTGAGATCTAGAAACAAGGCTTTTTCTATGTAAATTCACGTTTTCGTTAAATAAACGAAAACCAAAGAAAATGTGAATAAAGCGATAAACCGTACCCGAAAGAGTTTATACATGCATATATATATGTTTTCAGATCCGAAACAAGCAGGATTTCGAGCGCGCCATAGGTGGTAAGTGGTTTTGGTCAGGCTCCACCCGAGCCCATACACTGGCTGCCACGTGGCTAGGCGCCAGAGAGAGAAAACCACCCTTTTCGAGCATTAACCCCCGTATGCATGAGCCGCCCAAAATGGATCTCAACCATTGGATCAAGATCACTCAAATCAATGGTGGATATGCGATAGAGATATACAGGCGGACCCGATAGGAGTATAGAGTGGATTTAAGGATATTTGAAGTCTGATAAATGACAGTTTGGTGAATTTTCCTGTGTTTTTAGTGTATTTCTATATGTAAACAGAGAACGCTATTTTTGGGGATTTCAAAGGCCCAATGGTCCCTTCCGTTGTAGAATAGGTGGCCACCTTCCCTAAAGACGTTATGCCATGATTGCTAATGCTCATAAGGGGATTCAAGCAGACAAAGGCCGGGAGCCAGAGAGCCCGAGAAGGGGAAACGAACAGATAGTTTCGATTGAAAGAAGACAGAGACAAGCAGTGCTGAGACAAAGGGAAGACAGAGACAGAGAGTGAGAGAATGAGTTTGTGTACTCAGAGAGGCTTGAGGGATTCAAGCAAAAATCCTACTGTTTTGTATATGTTGTGTTGAGACTCAATTTGAGCTCACATTTTGTAAAACTCTGCTCTTGAAGACATAATAGAGAGGTCACCACTGAAGGTTGGACCAGGAGACGTAGCCCAGGAGTTTTGGGTGAACTCCATATTAAATTTGTTGTGTTATGTGTGTTTATCTATTATGTTTCTTTAACTGCTTCATTGCCTATATTATTCGCAACCTTATCAATCTGTTGCACTAATTAATGTAGGCAAATCCATGCACATGAGTCCGTAATCCCTTAATATTAGTCTAAGATCTCGTTTTCAGATCAAGTGGTATCAGAGCTTTAGGTTTGTTAAGGTTAGATAAGCTTGTGATGGATTATTTAATGCTAAAAGGAGAACTTGTTGAGGCTAATCTAGAAATTGGAAGAGTCTATCTTAGGAGGAGGATGGCAAAACAAACCTCATCAGAATTAGACTCTCAGTTCATAGATAGTTTCATGACCATGAGAGCCATGGTGGAAGAGATGTATCGAGAATTTAAGAAAGACCGAGGTGAAATCACTTCAGCATCTTAAACAGAAAAATGAGTAGAGGAACCTCTTCTAGATGGCCATCCAAAAGGCAAAGGAAAAGAAGAGAGGCATTCTCCACCGTCTACTCCATCATCACCATCCTCATCATCTTCTTCGCATAAAACTAGCCCTGAAAAGAAAAAGAAGAAAACTGTTGTGATTAGATTAGATGTGAAAATTGATTTGCCAATTTATGATTGTGAATTAAATGCAGAAAAGCTAGACAACTGGATTAGACAGATTGATGTATATTGCAGAGTGTAGAACATCAATTCAGAAAGGAGAAAGATTTAGTTGGCTAGCCTTCACCTTGAAGGAACTGCCCTAGTGTGGTGGGAAGGCATGGCACAAGATGATTTGAAGAAGCATGGTAAAATTCTTTCTACCTGGAATGAATTTGTTTTTTCCATTAAAAAACAATTATATCCACTAGCTTATATGCAGCAAGCAATGATGAGTTAGCAAACTCTTCGCCAATTAAAGGGGAAAAGTGTACAAAGCTATACCGAGGAATGTAGAAAAAGAGCTTTAATTCTAAGCATTTCTCTAGACTCACCTGAAACTTTATTGAAGTATATAGGTAGTCTGCATAGCTATTTGAGGCACACCATTCTCATGTTTAACCCTACTAGCATAGATGAGGTATCAATTCAGGCTACACATCTAGAGGCTAGAGGCAAGAATGTGAACCCAAAGATTGGGGGATCATCAAAACTCACTGCAACCAAGAACAAGGGAAAGAGGAAGCATAAATGGAAGGAGAGGAAGGCAAATGTTGTACAAAAAGACAAACCTTTATTCAATCACTGCAAGAAGGATGGACATGATGATGAACACTGCTGGTCTTTGCATCTGGAGCTGAAACCAAAGAAGTTCGGTGGTAAGAAGAAGAAGATTGTTGCTGCTATTCAGAAATACTTGGGGTCAGACTCAGGTGATGAAACAACAGCCACAGCCACAACTATAAAAGGTAAAAATTATGAAGCATCTACAAGTAATTCTGCACAATCTATTGATAATGAAGATAATGAGAGGAAAAGACATGAGCTTTTTCATATTAGAGTTATTTCTAAGCACCAAAAGATTGATACTTTATTTGATAGTGGTTCACAAGTAAACTTGATTTCTTAAACAATTGTAAAGAAGTTGGACTTACTAGCAACACCTCACAAGAAGCCATATCCATTAGGTTGGGTATGTGATAAAGCAAAGCTACAAGTGACTAGACAATGTAAACTTAGGTTTGCTATTGGGTCAACTTTTGTAAATGAAGTTGAGTCGGATATAGTTCCCTTGGATATATGTGGTATTTCTTTAGGAAGTCCTTACTTGTATGATAGAAAAACCATTTTCTATAGAACTGAAAATAAGTATCAACTCACAAAAGATGGAATAGAATATATTGTAAGGGCTCATTAGCTCAAAAATAACTACACTCTCATTAACTCAGGGAAGATGAAAAGAATTGTAAATTCATGCAAGCAATTCTTACTAATGGTTGTAAAGGAAAAGAACCCTGATAAGACCAATATATTTGAAGGTTGTGATGCTAAATAGAAAGTTGATTTAGAAAAATTTGTTTCAAAATATGATATCCTATTTCAAGAACCTAAAGATCTACCACCCAAAAGGGAAATAGTACATGATATTCATTTGCAGCAAGATGCTCCATTGCCTAACATCAAAATGTACAGGTTATCCGCTTTAGAGAATGCAGAGATCAAGAAGCAGGTACAGGAGCTACTCGATAAAGGGTTCATAAGACCAAACACATCACCATGTGGATCTCTAATTGTTTTGGTGAGAAAGAAAGATGGTTAATTACAGAGAACTGAATAAAATAATGATCAAGAATCGTTATCCTCTTCCTCGCATTGATGATATATTAGAGCAACTGAAAGAAGCAGTTTACTTTTCCAAGTTAGACTTGCGTAGTGGCTATCATCAGGTCAGAGTAGCAGAACAAGATGCATGGAAGACTGCTTTCAAGACAAAGCAAGCGTTGTATGAATGGTTGGTTATGTCTTTTGGCTTAACTAATGCTCCTGCCACTTTCATGAGAGTTATGAATGATGTACTTTGACCTTTTATTGATGATTTTGTAATTGTATGTTTAGATGGCATTCTTGTTTTTCAGTAAAACATGGGAAGAACATTTGAAGCATGTAAAGCAGACTCTAGATGTTTTGAAAAGAGAAAATCTCTATGTGAAATTATCAAAATGTAAATTTGGTAAAACATCTTTAAATTATTTGGGTCATATTGTAGGGGGTGGTGAATTGAATATAGATCCCTCTAAGGTTGAAGTCATTGTGAACTGGCCTAAACCCAAATCTGCTACAGAAGTTAGGAGTTTCCTAAGAGCAGCATAATATTGGAGAAAGTTTATTGCTAACTTTTCCTTGATTACAACTCCTTTACATGCTTTGACAGGATTGAACAAGGTGTTTCAATGGGGAGGCAATTAGGAAAAAGCCTTCGACACCTTCAAAGAAAAACTTAGTAAAACACTAGTACTAGCGTTGCCAGATCTTCAAAGACCATTTGAGATTGAAATAGATGCCAGTGACTATGCCATGGGAGCAGTGTTGATGCAACATGGTAAACCCATATGTTATCATTATGAGACATTTAATTATGTAGTAGTTAATTATCCCACATATGATAAATAATTGTATGCATTAGTGCAAAGTGTGAAAAAGTGGAAACATTACCTATTGGGCAAGGAAATAATTGTACATATAGATCATCAACCACTTCAATATTTGCACTCACAAACTAAATTGTAACAATCAAGACATTATAGGTGGATGGGGTTTCTACAATAGTTTCATCTAGTCATCAGATATAAGAAAGGCATACACAATAAGGTTGCAGATATGTTATCCAAACCAATCATAAATGCATCTACTATACTTAAGCATAACTCAGTATTGCATGAAAGCTACATTGAACAATATGCTCAAGATGTAGATTTTAAAGATGTATATGCAACTTTAAGTCATGGAAAACAAGTAGAAGAATTGGATTATCATGTTAAGGATCAACTCTTGTATCATTTGGAAAGTTATGCATTCCTCAAACTGAAAGAGTTAACATAATTCGAGATGCACATACTTCTCTAATATCAGGTCATTTTGGTGTAAGTAAAACAATTGCACAATTGCAAAGGTTCTGTTATTGGCCAAGAATGCATGAAACCATTTCTAGATATATTAAAGGGTGTACCATGTGTGCTAAAAGCAAGCCCAGCAATAGAAAACTAGGCTTGTACACTGCATTTCTAGTTCCTTCCCATCCTTGGAAAAGTGTTTCCATGGAATTTGTTGGGGGATTACCAAAATATAGAAAAGGTCATGATTATTTATATGTTATTGTGGACAGGTTCAGTGAAATGTGTATTTTAATACCATGTAACAAGCAGATTACAACTGAACAAACAAAGAAGTTGTTCTTTCAACATGTATGGGTTCATTTTGGGTTACCCACTTCCATTGTATCTGATCGAGATTCCCGATTTGTTGGGAAGTTTTGGTCAAGTCTATGGGAATTAATGGACACTAGATTGAAGAAGAGCACAACATTTCATCCACAAACAGATTGTAAAACAAAGGTGGTCAACAAGACATCGATCTAGTTACTTAGGGGTTATTTTAGCAAGCATCCCAAGCTTTGGGATGAACATTTATGTTATGTGCAACATGCTTACAACCATGCTAAGCACTCTTCTACACATAGATCTCCTTTTGAGACTTGTTTTAGTTTTACACCAAGGTCTCCCTTGGATTTTGTCTTTAGTAAAGACATAGTAGTTGATGGACACAGTGATGTGGACAAAGCAACCAAGTTCATTGAACAGATCCAAGAAATTCACCAGGCAGTGCAAGAACAGCTGGAGAGAAGCCAGGCCAAGTATAAGGCAAGGCATGACAAGCATTGAATTGAGCATAGCTTCCAAGTTGGTGATCAAGTCTAGCTGTACATCAGAAAAGATAAAATGCAAGGTGAAGGAAAGAAGTTGAAGCCAATAAGGTATGGGCCTTTCAAGATACTTGAGAAAATTGATGAAAATGCTTTTCGCCTTGATTTGCCATCTTATATGCATATCTATTCAGTCATTAATGTAGAGAACTTGAGACTATATGAACCTTCATTGATTGAAGATCCCGAAGAGCAAAGTCATTTGCCTTCTATTGATGATATGTTGCTTGAATATCTCAATGAGTTGCAGGAAGATACAGTTCTGGATAGGAAGGTGAGAACTATGCACAGAGGGGATCTTGAGTACCTCAGAATCAAACTTAAAGGTTCAAAACCAAGCAGTGCAAGATGGATGGGACAAGTGAGGAAGTTGTATCCTCACTTGATTGATGCTTAAAAACCAACTTTTGGTGGTCCAAAAGCTTTTTCAGTGGGAAGGCGTGATCCAAAATGATCCTAGAAAACCCTCTAAGTCTTCAAAGTCTTCTAAAGATCAAAACTATCGCAAAATAAGAACTCTTAGAAATGGCAGATAACACTATCGGGAGGCAAAAACATGAAGAAAATAGTGAAATAAGGCCTATCGAAGGTCAAAGGAATGACACACAGGAGCCGTCGGATCTGGCCGATCAATGGACCAAATCCGAACGACATATCGCAATAGGCAGTGGCAGGTGGAGGATATCGGAGCCTATCATATGACAGTTGCAATCACGATCAGCGCGGGTCAATGAGGACTATTGATCAAGCATGCAGATCGATGGCCCAGAACGTTAACTCGCGATATCGTAATCGACGATTACAGAGGAGTGCTTACAAACGGCCTGGCGGTCTACGTGATATGCGATTGCGATCAATCGCATCACAATATCGCATTGGAGATATGAAAAAGAGTGGGGTTGATAACAATTGTGACTGCGATAGCCAAACCTGATAAAATTATGAATGATATTTGATATATTTTGAGATCCGAAAACAAGGCTTTTTCTATGTAAATTTGTGTTTTCGTTAAATAAACAAAATCCAAAGAAAATGTGAATAAAGCGATAAACTGGACCTGAAAGGGTTTATACATGCAGATATATATGTTTCGAGTTCCGAAACAAGCGGGATTTCAGGCGAGCCGTAGGCAGTAAGTGGATTTTGGCTTGGCTCTACTCAAGCCCATACACTGGCTGCCACATGGCCAGGCGTCGGAGAGAGAAAACTACCCTTTTTGGGCGGTTAACCCCCGTACACATGAGCCGCCCGAAATGGATCTCAAATGTTGGATCAAGATCACTCAGATCAACGGTGGATATGTGATAGCGATATACAAGTGGACCTGATAGGAGTATAAAGCAGATTTAAGGATATTTGAAGTCCGATAAATGGCACTTTGGCGAATTTTCCTATGTTTTTTGTGTATTTCTCTGTGTAAATAGAGAATGCTATTTTTGGGGATTTCAAAGGCCCAATGGTCCCTTCCATTGCAAAACAGATGGCCACCTTCCTTAAAGGTATTATGCCATGATTGCTAATGCTCAAAAGGGGATTCAAGTGGACAAAGGCCGAGAGCTAGAGATCCCAAGAAGGGGAAACAAATAGACAATGTCGATTGGCTTTAAAGCCACAGACTGACAGAAGACAGAGACAAGCAGTGCTAAGACAGAGGGAAGATAGAGACATAGAGTGAGAGAATGAGTCTGTGTACTTCGAGAGGCTTGAGGGATTCAAGAAAAACTCCTGTTGTTTTGTATCTGTTGTCTTGAGACTCAATTTGAGCTCACATTTTGTAAAACTCTGCTCTTGAAGACATAACAGAGAGGTCACCACTAAAGGCTGGACTAGGAGACGTAGCCCAAGAGTTTTGGGTGAACTCCATATTAAATTTTTTTTGTTATGTGTGTTTATCTATTATGTTTCTTTAACTGCTTCATTGCCTATATAATTTGCAACCTTATTGATCCATTGCACTAAGTAATGTAGGCAAATCCATGCACATGAGTCTGTAATACCTTAATATTAGTCTAAGATCTCGTTTCCAAATCATTACTCCCTTTATGAGAAAATAGAGGGTTGGTTTCCATTGCACTTCTCAACCACATGCTCCTAGGCAAATCCTTCCTTTGGAAATGAAAATGGTCCATAATGTTGAGGGTCCCCATGGTGGAAACAGCTACAATGAATCTTTTACCTATTATTCAACAGTGAATATGTTTGTAATGATCCTAATTACAGTGTGATAATTTTTTTATCTTTATATGTGCAATATATAACCTCTCTTGAAATAGGAACAAATCTCGTCCACTAGATAGATATTACAGATAGATATTATAGATCTCTTTGTCTCTTGCTAAATCCCCTCGTGCTCAGTTTCTTGTTGGTTATTAGTATCTTCTATTGGTAACTACTTGTAATTTATGTTCACTTCTTTTCCTTCTTTATTATGTTGTATTTCATCAAGTAATTACCAAATTAAATGATTATCATGTTCATACATGTTGTATTTGGATCTTCACATCAAAATAAAAATATTTTTTAGATCATAATTATAATTCTAATTCAATATAGTTTAGAATCTTGAATTCATTTGATCTCACTTCGATTAAATTATTCAAACAGAGTGCAGTTATCTACACAACATAATAAACACTCTCAAATCAAGTAAAACATAATGTAACTATGTAGAAGAGAATGGTATTTTTATCATTTTCAATCCTTAATATGATGAACTGGACAATCCCTAACTGTGTAGAAGTTTAGCTTCTACTACAAAACCAATCAGCATATTTCATCCTAACAAAATTCACATTGTGACGTGGTTACAAAAATTAATTCATGCCACCACTATGCTTGATGGCCTCCATTTATTGCATGGCCCAAAATTGTTGAGACTCTCGCCCGACCCAAGTATGGTGGACTACCCAAGGTTGGTTGATTACGATGTGCTTGAATGTTACCATATGTTTGACTCCAATTTTCTCCTTGTAGCCATGGAGGGACTGAGTAGCCCAAGTGTCCACTTGTGTTACTAACCCTAGCACTGAGTACAAATGTCATATAAACACGATTAGGATTTAAAATTGCACTGGTAGGGGTATATGAGGTGGGCACAACCCCTGGCTCATAGCGAGGGACTTGGATGTTAATCAACTCTTGGTATGATGGTGTGTGCACTGCAATGTGGTCCAGTGTGTTGGACATCATCCTATTTGGCTCAAACTGGATTTTACCATAGACTTTCATGCTTGTCACCCCTCCTCCTCTTTCCAACACTTCTTGAACCTTTCTTGCCTCCCTCTCTTGCCTTGACAATTGTTTTTGATGTTCCTTATCTTCCCTTGATTTTTTTCTTTCCAACCTTTCCTTTGATCAAGCTTCTGCTGCTGCAATCCTTACAACTCTCTTATCCTTGACCAACTCCTTATTTGTCTTTTTAGTTTCTTGAATTTCATTTTTTTTATGTTCAGACTCACACAATAATTTCATATAATCTTCAGATGTGAGAAACTATGAAATCCTCCCCAAACAAGACAATCTACAGTTGAGTGCCTTGATGAGGCCTTCACTTTCTCTATTGGTATCTTTAGGAATGCACCAAATATTCTCTGATTTGTTTTCCCATGCTCCCTAGGACCTGAAACTTGGCTTTCCACCTTTGGTACAACTGATTGGCCCCCATTTTTGGCTTCTTTAGGTACTTCATGCTGATCAGGCTCCACTTCCAGTGATCCATTATCCACAAAATAATGAACAAGTTCGATGTTCAACTATGATGGTTGTGAAGGCATGTCCATGCTTTCCTCATTGGTGTTAGACACATTAGGTGTGTTGATATTCATCATGATCTCTGGAAACCATGATGGTGGGCTTACCCTAGGTTGGCATGCTCAATTACTCATTGTTTAATCTTGTTGCATTATCATTTGAAATCAAGTTTGCATTTTCATTCACTTTATCAACTGCCTCATTGGAATATCACATGAAAAATTGGCAAGTGGTTTAGTGGGTGCGACAACCTCCATGATATTGACAGTTGGTTCATGGATGAACTTTGTCTTACTCACATGTTCATCATCATCACCATATAAGTGCCCTTCATAAAGGGACTTTATACCTTCAACAACAACAAAAATATTCTTGGGCATCAACATGGACTTGTAAGTTCTTTTCTTCTTGACCTTCCACATAAAATGCTTAGCTACAACCACTATCATGCATAAGATCATCATCATTAAGTGGCCATATACCATTCCTTCTAAATACAGCCTTGATATTAGAAGGTGTGAGATCCCTTTTAAATGTGTTACTTGCAATCTCAGCTAGCTCAAACCTCTTTATTTCCACCCCTAGATTCTTTGCCATCCATGAATCTCGCTTGACCTTTAAATAGTTCTTGAAAGGCAAGAACACGCTGACATCAAGGGGTTGCAATATGTGAGTGGTATGAGCTGACGATGTTAACTAGTCAATGCCAAAATTGTTTGTCTCCTAAAATTAGTAGGTGTTTGTTTTCAGGCGAGACACCACCTGGTATAGATGAAACAAAGTGACAAATCCAATTTAGGAATAGTTCCTTTGTCATCCATGCATGGGGATGTGCAACCATGCATGCACCTGGTTCACAGTTCTGTATATAGTTTTTTAGTTGTGTTTTACCTTTAAATAGATAAAATCCTAGGATTGAAGAACCAATTGCATTGACACAAGAAAAAATAATGATCCACTCCCTGCTCTTAGGCAAAATCTTAGGCACATTTATTTTCTGTCTCTTGGAAATTACCCACATACCACAATTCATTCCTACTTGTAAGCCTATTTCATCACAATTCCATATATGGTCTGGGGCATATGAGTGTTGCTCATATGTAGCAGAAAGAGTGCTATAGAACTTGGACACAATAGCATGGCTTAGATTTAAATCCCTCTATCTGTCAAGGCCCGCAATTGTATGTAGCACAAGGTTTGGATGCCTTATTTTAAATCCTCTCCACCATGATTTACCAGGAAACCCATCTTTGTAGGGGACTGGCCTCCCCTGACAGATTTGAGCTTCTGTGGATTTAAGTTGTATAAGAACCCATGTCCCAATTGGGCCATCTCCTTACACCACTCAACCACCTCAGCCTCCTCCTCTTCAGTCATAACTATAAAAGGCCCTCTACGATTTGTATTAGTCAAACCATTTATCCAATATTGTATGTTAGAGGTAGCAATACCATGTGTTTTTGCAGAGGCATAGATTGAATGTCCCTTAAACTCGATGTCATCAATTACAGCTAGCATGTCTTGCTTTGTCTAGCCTCTGATGGCATTGATTTTCTTTGTTGAACTTGCACCTTGCAATGTGGTTGAAACCGACTCTGTGGTTGATGGTGGGATAACATGATCTGCCACCACAATGTCTTTTTCAATGACATTATTGGGTGCATTGGGAGCATTGACATCACCCCCCCATCCTTATCTGATGAAATCGATAGCAGTTGCCCCCCCCTCTCCCCTCGCCTCCTCCTGTTCTTTGAACAATCTGCATTAGAAATTCTTGGTGTGGTTGCAACAACCTACATAGTTACCATGAAATTTTGATTTAAAAAAACTGTATTAGAAAACAAGACAATTCATTGGCCTTTGCAATCAATAAGCAACACAAATCAGTGCTTTATCTATATATTGTAACTGAATACATCTCCGATATGAAATTCATCATTGGAATGGTTTTAACTTCTTTATTGATTCTTAGATGATTTTTATGAGTTACCAGGAAGAGTTATTCCTTTTTAATTTTGTAACAGGTTTGACATAACACAATTCTTCAACCCGACCATTTTTTTGTGTCCTCAACTGATTTTTCTTAGCATTCATTTTATTCCTAGTTGGTAAAAATATGGGTTATCAGGAAGAGATATTCCTTTTTCTTTTTGTAACAACTTTGACATAACACAGTTTCTTCAACCCAACAAGATTTTTGTTTCCTCAAATCATTGTTCTTGGCATTCATTTTATTCCTAGTTGGTAAAAATATGAGTTATCAGGAAGATCTATTCCTTTTTCTTTTTGTAACGGCTTTGACATAACACAGTTTCTTCAACCCAACTAACTTTTTGTGTCCTCAAATCATTGTTCTTGTCATTCAATTTATTCCTAGTAAGGGTTAGCATGTTTTTATGTAAGGGTTCTTAGTTGTAGTCTCTTTATGTAGTTATTCCCTTTCAAATTCTTAGCTCCAGTTCTTTTTGTTCTTGCAAGTCAAAGCCTAAGTCAAATACAGGTAAGAGGTTCATTTCCTTCTTGTTCTTGTTCCTACTTTATCCTAATTTCTATAACTAAACTATCACAACTATTACAGTTTGGGTTTTCCACACCTAATGGTGCACTATATGCCCTCAATGTTGCCCCCACTGTGGTTTAATTCAACCTCAAATAATATTTGGTTTGGCTCTATTATGCCTTATATCTGGTTCATAGAATCTATAGGCTCAATAATTGTTAGATATGTTGTGATGTTTAGTTTGCTTGATACTTATTTTGATTTCAGATTCACCCCAGGAACATATCTTTTCAGTTTTTTCATTCTTCACTCATTGTTATACTATTGGAGGCATTTGATCTCAACAATAATTAATATAGGTAAGAATATATCCTTGCTGTTGATTGCTTAGGGGCAACAAATCACATTGAGTATTCTGTGTGCCAATAAAATTTGATTCTTTACAGACTGATTGGTTTGTTGGCAGCATACAACACCTAGGGAACCCCCTTGAGACTGGAAAATTACCGGTCCAAACAGAGAGGCATAGTCGTGGTAACGCTAGATGGCCTATAGTTATTAGGCATGTCCACTTATGCATATTTTCATGATAGCACTCTAAAACCTTCACTTTAAGTTTATGCAGGACCTTGAGAGACCTTAACGAAGATAATATAGCATGTTCTCACAACTATTATAGTTTGGGTTTTCCACACCTAATGGTGCACTATATGTCTTCAATGTTGCCTTCACTGTGGTGTAATTCAACCTCAAATAATATTTGGTTTGGTTCTATTATGCCTTATCTCGGGTTCTTAGAATCTATTGGCTCAATAGTTGTTAGATGTGTTGCGATGTTTGGCTTGCTTGATACTTATTTTGATTTCAGATTCACCTCAGGCACATATCTTTTTAGTTTTTTCATTCTTCACTCATTGTTATATTGTTGGAGGCATATTATCTCAACAATCATTAATATAGGTAAAAATTTATCCTTATTGTTGACTGCTTAGGGGAAACAACTCACACTAAGTTTTTTGTGTGCCAGTCAATTTTGATTCTTTACAAACTTATTGGTTTGTTGGCAGCATACAACACCTAGGGGACCCCCTTGAGACTGAAAAATTACCAGTCCAAACAGAGAGGCATAGTCATGGTAAGGCTAGATGGCCAATAATTATTAGGCATGTCCACTGATGTAGATTTGCATGATATCACTCTGAAACCTTCACTTTAAGTTTATGCAGGACCTTGACAGACCTTAATGGAGATAATATAGAATGTTTTCATAGATATTATAGTTTGGGTTTTCCACACCTAGTGGTGCACTATATACCTTCAATGTTGCCCCCTTATATGCAAAGCTCGACATGGTCGATAAATCAATTGAACGGAAGTGTGATCTATTATTTTCTGGTCCAAAATATCCAACTTATCCAGTTTCAGTTCTTCTCTAATTGGAATAGCTAGTCCTCTATTCCTTGTAGTTCTGCTCCTGCAATCTTTTATTTATCTCGTCTTAATTTGATGTTCTAATAATTTGATATTCTAATAATTAAAAGAGAATTTCTAAACTAGTGGGTCTATTATTCATTTAGAAATGCTTCTCTAAATAGACAATGAATCTACTTGACATTAGAATTTTCTCTTTGAAAGGATATTCTTTGCTATTATAGTAGTCTGATATTGAATTACAGGGGTCACATTTGAGGTTACAATAGCATTGAAGTTGGTTTCTAAATCAATGGGTCTATTATTCATATAGAAATTCTTCTCGATCTTGTGATCTATTTAACAAGTGATATTGGCTATAATAGCTTTAATTTACCCTTGTTTCTCAACAAAAATAACATTATTCAACAAAAATGGTAACATTATTCAACAAAAACATACCTGTATGTCTCCAACAACTGATGAATAGAATGAATGTAACACTATGCTCACACTTTGTTTGTATGTCTCTAGCAGCTGATGAATAGAATGAATGTAATAGTGTGCACACAATTCGTTTGTATGTCTCCAACAACTTATGAATAGTGTCACGCGGAATGAGTCGATCTTGCGGACAAGATAGACCTTCCTAGAATCTAAAGAAGACCTAATGACAAGCAAACCAACCAAACACTATATTTTTGTAAATATGCTTTTGTAAATAATGGCAAACATGTGTGTTTAGGGCCTACCTTATGTCTAACGCAAGTTTGGGGATGCCTTCGCTCCTTTGATCCAAATGAGCTCCTTTGTCGCGAATCTGCAAACACAAACAAGACAAACAAATTAAATAGCACCTGAAAAGCCAATATCATAAAACATATTTAACATGAAAGTCAAGGAGTCCATGAAACAAATAACATGAGATACTTGTTGAGAAAAATGAGTCTGATTGTATTAATTCAAAAGAAGAAGACCTTTACAACCTTTTGCCTTGACGTTGTACAAGCTCCTCCCAGGGTCCAACAAGAAGTCTCCTACTTTGACAAGCTTCACTCACTCCCTAATGAAGCCAAAAAGGTATGTAATCTCTCCTCTTAAGCTCAAATAGGGAGTCTTGATTTCACTAGCATTTACCCTCAAAAGTTCAGCTTCTAACCTCTCCAGCCACTGACCCAATGCCTCAATTTATAGTGCAATGGAGATCAGTTACCAGGTTCTCCTTCAAAGGGATAGAATCCTCCTTCAAAGGGATAGCTCCTCCTAACAAGGGATTAGCTCCTCCTCTTTTGGGATGCATGAACCACTTTGGAGCGAATAATCCACGTCAAAATTCCTTCTAGAAAACTCTAGAATTAACCTAGAGTGAGTTTTTTAAGATAAAATTTGTGCCTTTTGACTTTCACAGGGGTACGCACCCTCCCCTTTGATGTCTTTCTCTCATTTCTAAAGCTTGTTTTGAAGAGCTGAGGTCTGAGACTTGCTTAGGAAGCCGGTATAGGTGGTGATAGACCTATACCAACTACAAATAATCAAGGTGACGATATTTTTGTGTAACACACCCTAAAGCCTTAGGGAATATCTGATTGGTCTCCCCCTACAGTAGCTAGCTCATCCCTAAAGTTCGTTGATCTGTTAAGTACCATAATGCCAAGTTCGTATGCCCAACACAGAAAGAAACTGCCTTGCTAACCTTGCAACAATATGGTTATGAATGACTAGCTACTACGCTTGTACCAGAACCTCTTCTTCTGTAACTCTTGGCCATAATAAATGTGATGATCGAGGCTAAGCTCAACCTATCAAGGTGACTCAGTAATGCTCACACCTATCACTCCATGGCTGGATAACCACCTTCCTCTCCATATGATGAAGACCTCGGTGATCCCCCAAGTGTGAAGCTGATAGTGAATCAAATCACTTGTTATCTTGACTGTACTCACTAAGTAATGGGGTGTCCCACTAATCAACTGGATCCCTAGATCCCATAACCATACTGGAAGTCCACAACTCCTAATCCTCATTGTTTGTTATTGTGACATGTTGCTAATTGTTGGGGCCTTTCTGTGTCTCATCCTTGACCCCTGTATGTATCTAATGGATGTGTAACCAACATCAAGAATTTGTCACACGTATGAAAAAATACTCTGCTCCTTCCACAACACACATCAAAATCTATTATCCCAGCTCCCGATGATGTACCCAGATACTTCCTAGACCATAAGAATTATCCAAATAATGAGGACTATCATCCCCTGTACCTCATGCTCACATAACACCTTGAGTTGTCCTACCGAAAGTGCACCCTGCAGTTCACTCACGGTCACATCCCTAAATGTGAACTCAAGGGTGGAACACATGATACCTCTATAGAAAACCATGTACTCCCCAATCTTGTACCTGTCAGCTCATGCCCTGATCAAATGTCACCTTTGAGAAGTCTTTCTATGGATACTCTATGTACCAACTGCCTTGAGTGAGCCTCTCACATCCTGCTACTTGTGATAAAGGCATTGAGGGAAAACAACCAAATCTATTGTGCCTACAAACAATGTGGTAGTGATATAGGTGCGTAAAGTCCCCCTTGATATCATCCAGTGATTCTCATCAGTGTCCCCATCGATCTTGAGTGAGCTACACCCAAGGGTATTCCTGTCGTCCTTATTAAGCGACCTCCCTAGAGGTATCACTCCAAAATCCATGGGCTACTGTAAGACACCACTGCATACAACCAAGTATCCCCACTCTCTTCTTCATACAAACATGCACCTTTGTGCCATCTGGCACATAACTGTACCTAGTTGCACACCTATGTGCATTGCCAAACACCACTACAAGCTGCCATATATTCCTGAATTAACTTGCATCACTCCTATGATGAAGTAGTTGTCATTCCATGTGAAACCTCAAGGTGGTTTGATCCACTCTTCCTACTCCACATTGTAATCCCACACAATATCACACTCCATAGCCC
The DNA here is from genome assembly GCA_000404065.3 of Pinus taeda. Classification (NCBI taxonomy): domain Eukaryota; kingdom Viridiplantae; phylum Streptophyta; class Pinopsida; order Pinales; family Pinaceae; genus Pinus; species Pinus taeda. The sequence continues at coordinate 39,976 of APFE031570238.1, forward strand.
ATTGTGTTCCTCTGTAGAACACTGAAATTTGTGGCATGACTATGTGCACCACCGAACACCTAGGCCAACTACCCAACCACCCTACATCATTGGCCATCCCACATGCATCAATGCATCCACTACTCTACTAGTGAATCCACCATGATGTGGGCTACACCTCCTCCTCTACCCTAGTAGACCTGGGTGACCTAGATCCTCATATGATAACGGGAATGACACTACCATGCCTAGGCTTAGTAGCTCATGTGTCTAATACATCAAAGGAAGAACATCATCCTATATATTTCCCTACCTAGTGGCATCCAAATGCCATCCCATCTTAATAACTCCTATCGGGGCATGTTGGCCACCCTATAAACCCACGCATGAACGATGTGCTGAGACATCTCCCAAAGTTTGCATACTCCATCAAACCAACACACCATTAACATTGACCAAAACTACAATGGAAGTGTGAAGGAACATGAGTTCTTGGTCATTTCGTTGATAACCCTGTTAGCCCCATAGTCATCCTTCACACCTGGTAACTAATTGTAAACCCCACCTAGATCCCAATGCCAACTAGGGTCTCTAGTATCCACTCCACTCATGTCAACTGAACCTGGATCCTAGATGGATGTATCTTCATCTAAAATATATTTGTATCCACATCCTGTGTGTGTATAATTAGAAACATTTGGAACATACCTCTCTACAAGTAATAGTTCATCTAGGTGCTCCTCGTGCTCCACTATCACAGGAGGCTCCTTTATCAAATCATGAGTGTTCCTAACATCTTCTTGTGTGATGGTTACCATAGAAGAATGTACACAACTAAACTCCTTATAAATTTGTTCGACCCAAAACTCTTATTCTTGAAGGGCCATTTGAGTGGTCTTCAAGAACTCCTCGGAAATATCAAGCTCATAAGTAATCTTTTCAACTTTCTTGTCTTCCCCTACTAGCACATCATGATATATCTCAACAAGCATGAGTAGGTGATCTCCGTCTAAAAGGAGGCATAGATAATTAGATTTCATCTCTGCCAATGCCTTTCTGAGGGTCAGAAAATATGCAAGTGAAGGCTATCATGTCTGCATTCATATTCAATTTTCTTTCAAGTTATAAGCATGAGTAGGATTTTGAGCAACATTTACCTCATCAACTAATGGGACTAGATTTGCATCATCGACTACCTGTGCATTATCATCTTTGCACACCTCTTGAGAATCATCATCAACTATTGTGGCCTCATGATTTTCTTTGTACTCATCATCTAACTCAACAATCTCACCAAGAAATGACAAGCATTATATAACAATTTTTTACTCTCCTTCATCCCAAAATTTTGTTCCAACCCATTGGGTTGAGTCTGTGATAGCTTCATTTCAACGAGCGTGGCTTTTTCCAATCAATCCTAGAAGGTTTGGTCCTTAGGTACCTTTTCATATTTGGATTATTTATTTATTTATTTATTTGTTGACATTGATGACACCCATTCTTCCATATGCTCTATCATCTTTCCAAAAGTTTTTCCATAATTTTAAAATTTTTGGGCAAGGAGTTCTTCTTGATTTGGAAGCATTTTTCCCTTGTTATAATATGTCCTTCAAACCTAATAGATGTCAAAGAACATGCTTTGATACCACTATAATGTTCCAAACTAGAAAATACAATGAATATTAAAACATGCACTAAATTGCAGCCAAGAATTTTCACACATGCAAGCACAATTTTACACAAATAGAAATAGGTCGGAGAGTCATAGAATAAAAACCATAAAACTGAGTCATTTTATTGATTTTAATGCTGGAATTAAATATAATGGAGTGAATAAATAGAACCTGGGCTTGCTACTGCAAGCATGCAACACTCAGGTGAGAAATTAAGTGAAATATCCAATTGAAATGGCTCAATCTATCAAAACACACAGCCCCAAAATTATTATTGTTGTTGCTAGAGACAAACTGTGAAATGAACCCTCAAAACTACTCCAAAATTTATGAAAAATTAAAGAGAGGCTCCTAACACCCCAACCAATAAAACTCAGAAATATTTTGAGCTAATTCCAACTGATCCAGAATGCCCAAAATATTTTGAAAATCCCAATTAAACCAGTAATTTACCTTGCTATAAGAATGAGGATTTTAGGCCTGAATATCACTTGGAAAATTCTAAATTTTTAACCATGAACTCCTTTCATAAAACCCAGAAAAATATCAACATGAATCCACTAGTCATTGAAACCCCAAAATCAATGTGTGACGCTTCATAGTCTGCGAGTGAGCTACAAAAATTGAAATGTTGCAAGAATGCAAAATTTCCCCAAAGGGAAACTCCTCCAAATACCAACAAAATTCCTTCCTCAAATTACTAGCAAAAATAAGCTCCAATACTTGGAAAATCGTACTACTCAACCCTTGTGCAAAAATAACAAGTAAACCACATCGTAGCTCCAAAAAGAAATTATGACCCATAAATAATGTTGATCTCTACCCTGCGAATCCTCTACAAAATAACCGGAACTTCAACCCACAATAGTTAATTCCCCAATGAACAACTCTAACTGCCTTTGCACCCAAAGAGTGGCAAATTGAGTGAATACCTACATTAAAGCCCCATGGAAAACCTGAATTGGACTCCCCAAATTACCTCACTAGGGAGACACTTGAAGTTCTCTAAAATGAGGGTGGAATTTCTGCTTGGAAATTCCTTGCGCTAAACAACACTGGTTGACTTGGCAAAGCATATCAAGGAAACTCTCTAGCTCTGAAATGAAATGTCAAATAGAATCATCAAAATGAGGCTCTAACCTTCCTTTTATTGTTTCTTTCCCTTCCACATATAATGGATTGATTTCTCTCACACTATGCTTTGATACCATGGTTTGATTCTCCCCATGGTTCAATTTCCATTTTGGTAACTTCCACAACTTCACTTTAGTTTTTTTTTTTTTCTCTTAAGTTTGCCTTTGTTTTCTCTCCAAAATTTATATTGCACCCTCATAACCCATTTTCCTAAGTTTATTTACCAAAAATATTTATTATTTGCCAAATTTGCAAGATTGAGAATTTCCCTTAACAAAATTATTTATTGGGGACATGACACCCTGCTACACGAAAAATGAGAAATACATGAAAAAAATTGATAAAGTATGAAATACATCAAAAGTATGCAACATGGGTACTCCTTGGATGAAGAATTAAATTTTGCATCCAACGAGTTCTCGTGCTCGAAACTTGAGTAAAATTGTGGGGTGATAAACTGAAAATACGAGTTGAAAAAGTAGATTTTTTTTTTTTTTTTCAAAAAAGGTGAATCATCTCCCATAGTTGACATCATCATCTTGATCCTATTGGTTCTTCCAAAGTTGACTTTGGATGTAAATTTTTGTTTTGAGGCTCATTTTTTACCTCAAAATTTCTCTAATATATATTTATTTTATATCTCTTTTGGCTTTGTTTACAACTCTCGTTTTAGCTATAAGTTTTTTGTTGACATTCATGGACACCCCTGTCATTTTGTATGCATATGGACAAATATGTATTTCATCTGATATTTATTGTTATTACTTACTCTTAATGGTGTAGCAATCCACTAGATTGGGATGGCTACATACTTTTTTATACTCTGTCAGTCCCAATTTTTTGCTCACTCATGGATAAATTGTCGTTATGCCTAATTTCTGAATTTTTCCAACATTTTTTGGTGGTGTAGTATTTCTTTCTTTACAAGTTTTTATAGATGACAAAATGTACAATGTTTTTTATTAGTTTTATCCTCAAATGAACTCTTAATGATTAGGGTAATACATGAATATGCTCTTGAAGTGTAAATGCAAAATGTAAATTCATCATTTCAATATGAACCATCCTAGGCAGTCTACTTGAAGCTATCTTGTTAGACCATAAAACCCAATAAGCTCCTTTGCTATATCGTAAAACCCAATAAGAATACATACTTTTGTCTTTGCATAAGTGGATGCTATTAACATATAAAATAAAAAGAATAAAATAATGTCAAAAAATCTAATCTTTGAAGGCTATGTAACAAAGTGAGAAAGGTTGATTTCCCAAGTTTTATCATCCACAAAGCTATAAAGTCTTTGTGTAGTGTGTCTTTATTGAGTGATTTCTTTTGCCAAATTGTATATGAAAATTGCTCAGGGTTATGCTATTTGTTGTGGAAATATGATTTATTTTGATTTAGCTAAAAACTTTTATTACAATGAATGCCTCACATTAGCAAAGACGACCTTTAAATAGTCTACATTAGGATATAATACCATGGGCAAAACAATGGGTTGATAAAACCTAGAGCCCAAAAACCTTCATCCGTAAATTAATTATTTTATCTCAATTTTATTAAAATGGTTAATTATTGATTATTTATTTGTATTCTTATTTTGTATTGTTTAAAATTTTAATTTTAATTTTAAGAGGTTGCAAAAAACTAGAGCCCAAGACCCCTAGTAAATTTACTATTTTATCTCAATTTTATTTTAATTATTAATTATTATATTTTTATTTATTTAATTTTTTTAATATGTAATTCGATGAAGTAAAATGTTACATAATATAATATAACATAACATATACATATACATATACATATACATATACATATATATATACTTATGAGTCCGACATTTAAAAAACATTTAGATATTTACTCCTACACATCTCACATCTAATGCCTACACATGTAACATCTACATATCTACCCTATACTGGTTGTAGAGCACCTCCCAGTATAATGAAATTGTGAGCCTTTTTCTTTGATAAAAAAAGAAAACATTTAAAATGGTTTTAAAGTAATTAAAATATATATATTATTTATATTTTCATGTTTCTATTGAATACACCAATCTAGATCCATCTTAACTCTGGATCTACCAAATGTCAAGAGGGATAAAATCTCTTTTCATTCTAAAAGAGATTTGCATCTCAAGGGATTTAATCTCTCTTGGTTGCTTCATAGATGTGGAGTTAATATGAATCTAGGCTCGTTTAATTATTAATTATTAATTTTGTTTTATTTTTTTATTTTGATGTAATTTGACCGAGTCAAAATGTTTTAATTAATAGTTATAAATTATTAATTTTTTATTTTATTGTTATTTTTATGAAATTTGATGATGACACAAAATGATTAATTTTGGTTTTATTTTTTATTTGATGCAATTTGACCGAGTCAAAATGTTTTAATTAATAGTTATAATTATTAATTTTTTTTTATTTTATTGTTATTTTTATGAAATTTGATGACACAAAATGTTTATGATAGGAGATTACATCTCTTCCATATTGGGCTAGAGAACAACCCTTAGTGCAATAAGTAAACCATTTGAATATTTATGTTAGCTACTTTATTTTAATATTAACTTAAAAAACATAAACACATGTATATCTAAAAAATATTTCAATGTGCAAAGGGAAGAACTAATTGAAAGTAAAATAGGCAATTCCTTAGTAATTCATTCAATTTTACTGTAAAAGTAATGTGTGATATTTAAAAATATTAATAGTAATTAAAAATTCAATGTGCATCATAAATATAATATTTCAATACTTAAAATTAAGTAACACTGATCCATATTCGATAAAAAATTGCTGAAATGATATATTGAGCTGTTAATTATGTACAAATTGAATGCCCTCCACAATTTTGAGGGCTTTAAATCTATTTATGCATTCAAAAATCTATTGTAAGCCTCATAAAAATTTGTATCACTAGATTTTAGTGAAAAAAGAGAAAAAGATAGAATAGTTAAGCTCTTCTCTTCTTACATCACATCATTCCATTATAATTACATGCACATTTATCGCTAAAAAATCTTTTGAAATATTCATTTTTATTTAAGAAAACAAATTATTTAATCTTTCAACAACATAACCACCTTAATTCACATCTATATTCCTTACCTCATCTTTAAAAATAATTAATTTCTATATTCCTTTCCCCAACTTTACAGGTATACTAGTTTTATATATACAAAGGTTTATATAGGTTAATCATATAACTTAAAACACTTGAATCCAATTCCTCATAAAAAAACACAATGAACACTTTAATAACCAATTTAGATTTATCAACACACAAATCTTTCTTAAATTCTACGATCAAAAGAATACATATAAATAACAATCAAATTTAACCACTAACTAGTGTGGAAAGTTTTGTGGCTCTGGATATGGTTCTGGCTCAGACCCTAAAGAACTGGCAGCTCCAAGTTTAGCATCCGTGAGGTTTCCCGTTTTGCTTCGGCTCGTTTCAACAACGATAGTAGCTGTGTGTCTGGATGGAGTTGTGTAGTGGTTATATTTTCAGAGTATTTGTCATTTTTGCTTTTGATTATTCCATTGTAATTTTAAGTTAATTTTGATGGATAGTGATGAGAGGAGGTTTTGATCGTAATAAATGGTTCACATGGCTAGTTGTATCAATGAATGATGCACCCACTATTTTGCGGTGTTTAAGACACCTTTACGCGTATAGTGGAGTTTTATTATTCATCATCCAATCCACAAGTGAAGAAGTGACCCTACGTCCTCAACCTCATTAACTCACTCCTGCCGCTTGCATGTGAAGTTCCTGCAACAATCCAAATATTTCCTCCTTAAATATCACTGGATCCTCTCCTCCTTCCCATTCATCCACTGAGACTGAGACTGAGTCATCATGCGGTCTCCTTTATGGAGTGTGATTTTTGTGGCCGTAACCACATTTCTAGTTGTGAACCAGGTGCTGCTGCTGGCGCTGGCGCTGGCTGTGGAAACAAAAGCAGGATATGCGTATGTCGTAGGAACTGTAACATGCGACGAATGCACCCAGAAGCATATAGGTACCACTGCCGCCTTATCAGGTCAGACGCCCATGTTTCCATAATTTCAATTTTGTATTTCCCATATTGTACATAATAATAATTATAATGCTTTACATCTGTTTCCATGCATTCCTATCTTGCCATTTGCAATCTATATTTTTGAGTTCTTCAGGTGGGTTGGGTTGCTCATGCCTACACCTCCCAAGTAATGCAACATAAATATTTCATAATAAGCATGTAAATGATATGGATTGTGAAAATGAAGATGAACATCGCCTTACTATGAAATCATATGGATGGTCAAAATGAAGATGTTTTTGTTATGTGGGACGCACATGTATTTTATGCGCAAGTCAAGTGTAAAAAGTAAGGAAGAAGATATTAATTTTGAATATTTATAAAGTGGGGTTGATTCTGATGCTTTTGTTTTGTTTTGTGTGAAGTAGATATATTTTTTGTACAAGTGAAGTGTAAAAGAAAGAAAGAAGATACTAATTTTGAATACCAGTCAAGTGTTGATTTTGGAAGCCTCGATGAGAAGGGAGTATTCAAAGTGGAGATTTCTCCTCATCTTCTTAATGACAAAGGGGAATTGGCACATAATTGTTATGCAAAGCTTTTGGTAAAAGATGCAAGTAGCCATCAATATCATTTATGCTCCACATCAACATCAAGCAACTTGATTCTCAAGTCAAAGGAAGGTGATAAGCACATCTTTACCACTGATGGCAATTTAAACTTGTCCTCTTCCTCATGTCCTAAAGCATTTTTGTGGCCACTCTTCCACTTCCCAAAATCCCATCCCAAACCCAAAACTTATCCACTTCCTAAGTTCCCACTTCCAAAATTCTCACCAAAGACATTCCCTCCTCTTCCAAAATTCACACCAAAAACATTTCCTCCTCTTCCAAAATTCCCTCCAAAGACATTACCTCCACCTCTTTTGAAGTTCCCTCCCAAGCCATCCTTCCCTCCTACACCCTTGATAAAACCAATCCCTCCCATTTTTCCAAAGTCCCCTCCCAAGCCATCCTTTCCTCTAGCACCCTTGATAAAACCAATCCCTCCCACTTTTCCAAAGTCCCCTCCCAAACCATCATTTCCTCCTTTGATAAAACCAGTCCCTCCCACTTTTCCAAAGCCCCCTCCCAAACCATCCTTTCCTCCTGCACCCTTGATAAAACCAATCCCTCCCACTTTTCCAAAGTCCCCTCCCAAACCAACCTTTCCTCCTACACCCTTGATAAAACCAATCCCTCCCGCTTTTACAAAGCCCCCTCCCAAGCCTAAAACAAAGCCTATCCCACCCCCTTATCCCAAATTCTCTCCAAAGCCCTCATTTCCTCCTAAGCCTAAAACAAAACCAATATTACCACCTATTCCCAAATTCCCTCCTAATTATTCATTTCCTCCTAAGCCTAAAACAAAACCATTCTCACCACCTATTCCCAAATTCCCTCCTAAATCCTCATTCCCTCCTGAACCTAAAACAAAACCAATCCCACCACCTCTTCATAAATTCCCTCCTAAACCTTCTTTTCCTCCACAACATAAAATAAAGCCCATCGCCCCATCTCCACCTAAATTCCCTCCCAAACCATTATTTCCTCCAAAACATAAAGAAAAACCAAATTTCCCACCTTTTCCAAAATTTCCTCCAAAACCCTTATTCCCTCCTAAACCAAAAATAAAACCAAACTTACCCCCTCTTCCAAAATTCCCTCCAAAACCCTTCTTCACTCCCCTACCTAAAATAAAACCAATGCCATTACCTCTTCCCAAATTTCCTCCAAAACCAAAACTTAACTTACCTCCCTTACCTCCCCATCCATTTCTCTCACGTCCAACTCAACCTTAATATTAGAGTAGCCCTACCTTTTCCATCATAAGAATGGCTAGAATTCCCTTAATTAATTTATGTGATTCGTGCCTTTGAATCATCAACCGATTATTATACCTAAACCGCCTCTATTTTCTGTCGACTCTATGGTACTGATTTGAATTATTGATTATATGGATATTTAACTTTGGACATTGTTCCGAGGCCATAAATAAAGTTTATGGTAGACTGTATTATTAAAATGTGATATGTTTAGATTTTTTAATATGGATATTTAAATTTGGACTTTGTTCGAAGACCATAAATAAGTTTATGGTAGTGTATTATTAAAATGTGATATGTTTTGATTTATTTATTAAACATTGAAGTATTTCATAAATTTGTTTTGGTAATAAAATTGTGTCCTTCGTTTTTTTTTCCAATTATATATTTAATTAATAAAAATAATTATTAATTAAAAAAGTTTTTATAAATTGTTATAATAATGGATATAATTTCTAAAACTACTTTGGACAGTCAATGTAACCATATTTATAAGCATGAAACCATTATAATAATATTTCTTATCATTATGTCATTTACAAGGAATTGAATTTTTGTGGGGAGATAACAATCATCCTACTCAACCACCCAAGATAATCTCAATTGGCATATTCAATATATGAATATATTTTTAAATTATCAAATATATTCATTTTCCATTTTGTATCTCTAACAAATAAATAATCAAGGAAAAAATATATAAAAATTAAATATATAATAGATTTACCAAATAAATTTTGAGAATTTGAGTACCATTTTCAACGTTTTTAAATAATATTTTTTGTTAGGCAATAAATATCGAAATAGATATTAAATAGAAAAAGAAGAGACCACATGCCTTGAGAAATAGATATAAGAATGATAGGTAAGCCTCTTTGAGGTGGAAACCTCCTTTCACAATAAAACAAATGTACAAGAATGAGATGAGATGCTCTAAAACAACATCTCCTTAGGATACATAGGATACAAATAGTACAATTACAATTAAAACGTCTAGCCAACAACATTAATATAACAATAGAAATATAACTCACTATCTAAGAATTTACATGGGCTATATGAATAACATGGGGCTATGTCTAGGGCATAACATGTCCCTCTCCTTCAAATAGGTGTTGTCCTCAACACTTGAATATTGTGGTGTTTTTTGCATGAATAATTCATCTTCTGATGTCACCTCTTCCATTGGTAGGTTCTTCCATTTGATGAGGTACTCCGTAATTGCTCAATTTTGAAGCTACTCAATCATTGTTTCAAGGATTGTTTATGGTAATATGATTTCCCCTTTTTCATTGTTCTCTGGTAAAATAGTTTAAAGTGGGATTTTCTCACCAATTACATTTTTTAAGCAAGAAACATGGAGGATTAGTTGTACATGTGAATATGGAGGCAACTCAAATTTCTAAGCCATACTTCCAATCCTTTGCAACACCTTATATGGGCTATAATACTTAGGTGTTAATTTATTGTCCTTTTGTTACTTGAGGGATTTTTTTGTTTTGTTTTTTTAATGGTTTTAGCCTAAAAAAATATGAAATCCCACACTTCAAATTCCCTTTCACTGCAATGCTTATATGTTTTTTGTTTCATCCTGTTTTATGCCATAACCAACTATAATTTCCTTCAATAGTTTGAGAACCTCTTGTTGGCGCATTATGTGATCCTTGTTTATAGATTATTTATCCTATGACTAGGGTCAAAGTCATAATTGAATATAAACTCAAATAAAGTAAACTAAGTCTCAAAGTAGTAAGAGCATACATTCAAGTAAAATGGTTATGGAGTACATACTCATAAGATCAAACTCTGAAGTAGATCCTAATTGCAAAGTCCGCATTTTGATGTCATAATACAAAAACAACCTTGTATACCCACACATAAAGAGATAAAACTATAAGTAAAAATGAAAAAGAAGCAAATCCTAACTCCTTTAACTATGTGGGACTAGAATGGTGATTTCCTACCAATTCCTATTTAATGACAATAATAAATCGCATTAAATATATTGAATTGGAAGAGGGAAAGAAAAAAGTTATTTGTTGATTAAATGAAATGATCCAAATAGTGAATTTACCTTATCTTTGTTATCAACGTCACTTGGAATCTCCATCTAGGTTCCTCCTCCCAAGCCACTAATGGTTTGTGTGACCTCACAATCCTGACTCAATACATGCAGGAGAAAGAGGAGTCTCTTTCTTCAATTGAATTTGGATGGGAAAGGGATATTGGAAACAAGAGTTTCCAGAGAAGGAATTTCCTTAAAAACATAAGGATGGATTACTTGCATATTCTAACAACAATTCGTTAGCATAAGGGTGTATCCCCTTCTCCTTCACCTTAAGGTTGCATTTATTCCAAGAAATTATGTTTACTTAGTTATCGACATGTACTAGGAGGTAAGTGACATGGAAAACCTGTAAACCCTGTTTGAAAATGCACAATTTTACACACATTTATATTTTCTTGGTTCATTTTGGAGGTATATGCTAGTTATCAATGTGAAACTAGTGTATGTATGCATGTTGTTTGAAGGAAACCTACATATATATGCACCTTATTGGACTAAAATCAAAATATATATGCTAACCAGCTTAGATCCATCTTAACTCTGGATGTATGTGTGCATGTTGCTTGAAGGAAACCTACATATATTTGCACTATGTTGGGTTAAAATCAAAATATATATGCTAACCAACTTAGACCCATCTTAACTCTCAAGGTGCAAACCTCTTTTCTAAATGAAAAACTTGAAGAAAGGTTTTCACCTCGAGAGATTTGATCCCTCTTGGAGCTTGATAGATTCAAGCTTAAGATGGATCTAGGTCGGTTTAATTACTAATTTTATGTTTTTTAGTTTAATTTTTATTTTTATATAATTTCATTGAGTCAAAAATGTTTTAATTAATAAATCTTTATATTTATTTTATGTAATTTGATTGGTTCAAAATGTTTAGATAACATAATATAACTAAACATTGCAACAACTCTTCCATGTTGGGATAGAGAGTGTCTCTTGGCCCAACAATGTAATAGAATTAAATTAAAAAAAAAATTTGTTTATAAAATATTTCAATTATCAAATGAGAATGGATTTTGGCCATGTGGTATTGATTGGCCATGGTATTAACTCATGGTATGGTATAGTATGGTTAATAATATCCATGGTAAAGTGGGTGAGTATCTATGGTTAAAAGTCTTGTTAATTGTAAGTATTATTTTGATTATAAAATGAGGGATGGTTTTTGGGCATGTGGTATTGATGAGCCATCGTATTGGCCCATGGTATGGTATTCATGGTAAAGTGGTGGTGAATATCCATGGTTAAAACACTTGCAATATTGTAAGTATTAAGTTTTTTTGTGCTTATTAATGAAATTTAAATATTGTTACAAAATTTTTATTTTTATTTATATGGTGAAATGGATCTTAATTTATAGCTATATCTTATACATTTTCATGTGATAGAGGTGTAGATATATATCAAAAGTAATTATCATATTTTTATTTTAAATTTTATTAAAAAAGTTATAAAATTAAATTCAAATAAAATATTTATAAAATATTTTGAGTGTGAAATGAGAGATGGTCTTTGGGCATGTTGTATTGATGGGCCATGGTATTGGCTCATGATATTATAACAAATCCTATTTACAAGTTAGCCCCAAGGGTTAGCTTAGTTGGTTGAGTTCTCGTTGCTAAGTACCTTTCCAGTTGGGAGGTCATGTGGTCAAATATCCTTGACGCCCTTAGGGTTAGGCACTGCTTGTTTGTTTAGTGACCTGGATAGGTTGTTCGTTCAGCCGGTAGTATGGTTACATAATCATTATTCTATTTTACAAGGCAAAATGTATCTTAACTTATTGTTGCTACTTATATATTTTAATGTAATATGTATATTATGTTTTTTTTTTTTAATGTAAAATGTTATTCATAAATTTATTAATAAAAACAAAATTACAATGTAACAAATTTGAATTTTATTATTTTGATTACTTTTAACGTTTTACAGACAGTACAACATCTTCCTTGGGCTTTATACCACCTTTAAAAAAAACCTATTTACAAGTTAATAATATCTATGGAAAGCTACTTATATATTTTAATGTATATGTAATTATGTTTTTTTTTAATGTAAAATGTTATTCATAAATTTATTAATAAAAACAAAATTACAATGTAACAAATTTGAATTTTATTATTTTGATTACTTTTAACTTTTTACAGACAGTACAACATCTTCCTTGGGCTTTATACCACCTTTAAAAAAAACCTATTTACAAGTTAATAATATCTATGGAAAAGTGGATGTGAATATCTATGGTTAAACATATTGTTATATTGTAAGTTTATATGCTTATTAATTAACTTTAAATATGGTTACGTAATCATTATTCTATTTTACAAGGCAAAATGTATCTTAACTTATTGTTGCTACTTATATATTTTAATGTAATATGTATATTATGTTTTCTTTTTTTTTAATGTAAAATGTTATTCATAAATTTATTAATAAAAACAAAATTACAATGTAACAAATTTGAATTTTATTATTTTGATTACTTTAACTTTTTACGGACAGCACAACATCTCCCTTGGGCTTTATATTAATGTTAACCGAAATGTAAATTTTTACCAATTTACGTATTATAAATTGGACAGATTAATATAAATTCAAAATATTAAGCCAACATGTAAATTTTTTACAAACGTTCTTACATTATATCTACACATTACCCCAATACTAGGCTGTAGAATGCCTTTTATCACAAAAATATGTTTTATAAAGATTTTGAAGGAGAAGTGAAGTCTGTTATTTCAAGGGTGTTTAGGGATCAAGGCCATTGAAAGCATATTAATCATCAAGGTGGATGAATATACTATAATAAATTCCCCCTCATATTTGAGGTTAGAAGGGAATATGACAACTGAGATGCATTATAAAATCTTGTAGGAAGTTGTGAGGTGGGTCGATGTAGAGGTCACCAAATTATACTCTAGAAAGATAATTATAAGAATGAAATAAAGCATGAGATAAATCTCTTCTCAAGTCAACAATACTCCATGCTCAGGTGTGGTAAATCGTGGCCACTAAATTAAGTACATTGCAAATCCATGAAGTATATATAAGCAATAATCATGGCCATGATAATGAATATATAATGGATCCATGTATATATAGGAGCAATGAAATTTTTCAGGGCCAATTTTCACAAGTGGGACGGTTTACATGCTTTTAAAAAACAAAACAAAAAAATACAAAAATAAACAAAAATCAAAACACAAAAAAATTGTTCATTTGCATTTTTCCTAAAAATGATTTTCCCAAATTTCATAGTCTAAAATTATTCCACCTTAAAAATTGCCAATATTTATAGATACTATATAAAGTCATTAGAAACTTGAATATTTTTACAAAAATATTGCCAAACATTTTATAGTTTGCATACTAGGGACTTGTAAGATTTGCCAGGCTTCTCAACAATATTAAGATAAATTTCCATCCTAAAAAATTTTCGTGCATAAGAGTAGCAAACATGACTATGAAAGAGATACATAGTATCCATGTCAAAATAGACCATAGCTAATGGGCCTCAAAATTGGCATCTATTTACATCATCTTTTTCCTATTCCAAATTCCCTTTCACTTATATATGACCCCATATTGGTCCATTCTAATGCTTATATGTGGGATTTAGACATAAAGAGTTTTCAATTTAATTTCCTTAGTATTTTACATTAATTTATGGTTAAGCATTAGAAATAGATCATATTTGTATTAATTGTTGATTTAATGTGCAAGGATGAAGCATTAAAAAGGTCATGATGGTTGTAATGTCACCACAAGGTGTATCTTGGTCATAATTGTTGTTACTTAGTTGTTGCAACTCACTACTGCTACTCCAGTACCACAACTCCCTACTACAACTTTGGTATCGCAACTCCTTACGGCAACTCTGGTGCCACAACTTTGTTAGTACAACTCTAGTGTCACAACTCTGGTACTACACTTTCAGTGTTGCAACTCTAGTGCTGCAACTTTGGTGTTGCAACTCTAGTACTGTAACTCTGGTGTTGCAATTCTTGTGTCACAACTCATTGTTGCAACTCTTGTGCTACAATCCAACAACTCTCATAACAGTGAGTCAACACCATAACCATGAGCCATCAAAATCTTGAGCTTATTGAAAACCTAAGATGATGTTGTTAGACATTTGTTGTTCCACTATTTCAATTTAAATCAAATATTAAACGTGATTATTTGAGTTGTTAATAACTATTTTGGAACATGTATGAGTCGTTTATTGTTTGTTAATTGTAAACAAACCATTTGAGAAGCGTGTAAAGACATATTTATTATTTACTAATTGTTAGCGAACCACATGAACTAATTGTGGACTTCATTTATTGGTTGTCATTTTATTTTTAAACAGATATTATGTATAAAAAGAGTTCCTCTTTCATTCCATAGGGAGGACTCTTAGAGCAATGTCTAAATCATGATGAAATAATTTAATTATTAAGCTTTTATTTCAATTGTAGTTTATAATTACCATAGTTTATGATTAGATTAATAATTTAATGCATTTCTTTTTACATATTTATTTACCTTGCATATTTATGGAATATTACTTTATTTTAATTATCTTATGTTGTCAATGTAGCAAGTGTTGATAAATATCAGCACTCAGTTCTATGGAGGCAGGGCCCACTCCAATATACAATAGAGTGTTGTGTAATTTAGGCAGTTCTCTTTTCTAGTTGTGTAATTTAACTCCTTATTTATTTAATAAAAAAACTTTTGGTGAAAATCACATCATAAGATCCATGTCAACATGTTTCGAACCATCTAATGTGGTTCAGCGCGTCGACGTAACTCTTATGATGTGATTTTCACCGATTTTTTTTTATATTTAATTTATGAATCGCATAAGCCTTAATTCATATATTATATCCTTAGTTATTTATTCACGGAGAATTTAGTTCTATAATTAATATATAGTCATTTGATTTTTGCAATTAATTATTAATTCACCATTGTATTTATTTATTTACCAAATTATTTAAGCAAATTATTTTTCATTTGGCATGCTTGCATTTTAGTTGGTTTACATTCATCTATGTTGTTGAATAAATGTGTTCAACACAATGATTAATTTGTTAGTCTTAGAAAAACATAGATCATCATGGAAATATTAGTCTTTTCATTCACTTTTTACTGTGTTTCTTATCTCCTACTTGTGTGGTTTGTTCTACCTATGTTGGGGGTTACAGTGAAAAGTGTCCTAAGCCCATTAGGTAAATGTATGTTATTTCAATTATGTAAGTGTGTGCATTTTATTTCCAACATTTGTGTTTCTTTTTTTTGAGAGCGAGAGATAGAGAAAGTAGTTTGAAAAAGGGGGGGAGCAGAATGATTTCACAGGCTCATGCTTCCGGGGCAGGGGAAGCAGGCCACGCCCTGCCCGACGCGGGACGGGCCTTCGCGGTCACTCCGGTGCGAGTGCGATCAGGAGAAAAAGGTCGGGTGGGTTCAACGCACCCAGTGGGTGTGGGAAACACCTTCGGCCCCATTAGCAAGGAATATACATTAGGGGCAGTCGGCGGCCCCATATCCCACTCACATTTTCACTCCATCCCAGGTTCAAATGATGAAAGCTTCATAAGCCACCCATCCCTTATTACAAGTGTTTTTACTTTCATGCAAATTTGTTTATGTTATTGTAAGTGTGTTTAATTTCATTCAAGTGTATTTAGTTTCCTACAAGTTTGTCTGCTTTCTCGTAATTAGCTTTAGACACTTTACTTTCGAATTTGTAGAACATTTCTAGGCTTGTAAACTGTTTATATTCCATATGAAAAATTAACCATTGATACTGCAACCATAAAACAAACTAGTGCAAGTAGGGAGTGTACCCTGCATATACAATGCATGGTAACTCATAAGTTCCATATAAGCCTTGGGTTGATAATTAAATGCATAATCTTTTGGTTTTCTTTCTAAGCAGTTATAAAGGTAATTAAAAGGCCTTTAATTTTAGTGTCATTGTAGAGGAGTTACCAAAGGCACATTTTCATTCTTGCATCAAGGTTTGAAATTTGTATTTTGGCAATTTGTTTATTTGTTGTAGGTCATTTAGATACATTAATTGAATTGCTAAATATTTCAATAAGAGCCACACATAGTACTAGTATTTCTTTTGTAGGAAGGTTGGAAGAAGGAAAATAAAAGCATTTATGAATGACAAGGATCTAAGGGGATGCCAAAGCCTTCAAGCTTAAGGTATGCGATGCATTATGGATTTCATGGATTTGGTAGGTTTGGAACTCATGATTTTGTTTTGGAAAATTCGTCTTTCTCATTCTTCCCTCTCCTCCCTCCCTTCTTCATTTTCCATCTTCTAACTTATAGTTATTTGCTACAAGACACCTAGTCTCTTTGCTTTTGGGGAAAATGTAAATTAAATCAATGAATCAATTTTTGAGGAATTAATGGTCGGAAACAACACTTGAGTATGCTCGGTAAAGTTTGATTACATGTCTCATCTCCTACATTTTCTTGGTAAAATATTGTTGTAAGATTGACATTGATACATCTTGTATCTAGACCATTATCCTATAAAATTGGTGGGCAGCGAGGTTGGGTACCTAAGTGTCTTAGTAAATGGGAATGAGTCCATGAGATGACCAATGGCCCAATCCTTATATCAAGGTTGATGTTTGGCCCTAGAGTACAACAGGTTCCCAACCAACCTATACCATTATACAAATGTTTAGCCCAAAGTTATGGTTGGTTCCTAGTTGGTATATTTCCCTTAACCATATCCTTGCAAGTGAATAGAGGAGTATCACAATATGATAGTTATAATCCAAACTCCCTCCATAAACTTTCATGTTTCATTTTCCCTATTTGTTTTTTGGTGAATGGCTATTACTTTATGAAGAAGGTAAGATTGAAATTGACACATCCCATATCTAGACTATTCTCTTAGAGAACTAGAAAGCACTATTGTTTGGTACCTAGGTGTCTCAATAGTTGGAATGTGTTCGTAGGATGATCAATAGTTCAATCCTAGTTGATGTTTGTCCCCGTAGTACAACTAGTTCCTAGTTAACTTAAATTAGTGTTTATGTAGTGCTCCGCTCTGGTTGATTGATCCTGATATGACATTAGCCTTGATATAGCCTTAGGGCTCATACACTATTTTTGAGGATCTCAAGTTGAGGATCCAAATATTTGACTTTTGTTATTTGTGGATGAGATAATAATTATTTTTGACGTTGATGTTATCATGGTATAGCTGTAATGGATGTATTTATGATTATATCTAATCATGTGATGGGTTCATTATGTCGTTTATTCATATTAGTTCTTATTCACAATTAACAATATGTTGATGATCATGTCATGGTGATGATTTAGCATACACAAGTATATTGGTATCTATTATTGTGAACAAATACTACGAATGGTTATTGAGTGTAGTAGAAGACTACCCACACCCATATGCACTTACATATGTTGAGTTAATGATATTTGGTTTGATTTGAGTTACATATTATTGTCTTAAAAAATTAAATCTCAGTTTAAATTTTTTCTATGAGTACCGATAACACAGTTACCAACCAAACAAGAACTTGATTGAGTTCTTTTTTAGAGGTAGAAAAAAAATCATCCAATTTTGAAAAGTGTTGATTCAAAATACACATTTTCTTTTGGGGCATATTTTTGATACTTTAAATTTTCTTATGTTTTAAGTATGCACATTTTTTTAAAATGTTAGTGATTTTTATGTGGATTTTGAAAAGCATCAACTTTTTTTTTCGGGATATATTTTTGAAGATTTCAATTTTTTAATGTCCTAAGTATGCACTTTTTTAGAAATGTTTGTTCTTTAATCACTTTTCAAGTTTTCTTCTTCTTCTTCTTCTTCTTTTCTTCTTGAGATGCTTGTTTTTAAAGAGTTTTCAAGTTTGTGTTTCTTATATTTTTTACAATATTTTTTTTAATGAAATTTTTTATTCTTTATACAAAGTTTAAAAACTAATGAAAAATATATTTTAAGTAATGATTTTTTCAATATATTTTTATGTATCCTTAATTTAATACTTCAATACACATAATAATTGTGCATTAAAAAGATAATAATTTTAAACATTTGGACAAAGAATATGCATTTTTTATGTAGATATATTTAAATAAATAAATAAATTATATATATATAATATATATATATATATATATATATATATATATATATATATTATATATTTATATATTATTATATATATATATATATATAGTAGATAGATAGATAGATATAGATAGATAGATAGATAAGATATAGATAAGATAGATATAGATAGATATAGATATAGATATAGATATAGATATAGATATAGATATGTGGACCTTTTCGTTTAAAAGACATGTCAAATAAAAGATTTTTGTGGAAAAAGCTGCACCAAAAAAATTTGGAAAAATAACAATTTTAATGATTTTTTTAGAAATTTTATGTCTAGAGATACATTTGATTTTTTTTCAAAAATAATGATTCACATAGAATTTTGGAGTAGTATTTAAGTGCGACTTTTTGGAATTTTTAGCGAATTTCTAGCCTGAATCCGGTGAAAACATTTGTTGACAAATCTTGAATTGTATTGTTTAAACAGGTTTTTTCACTGCATATATGGATTCAAGACCCTCATTAACCCTTGGGGCACTTCGATTATGAAGAGTTCGTTTGTCAAACATGTGATTTCAATGAATTCCTTCTGGATTTTAGACAAATTAGATCAAAAAATGAATAGGAAAACTTTTTTTAAAAATTCACAATTATAGATTGCTCATAGAATTTTAAATAAAAATAAAAATATACATAAAAACTTTAAAAATAATCTATATAACAAAATTAAATTAAATGGTTAAAAAACCATGATTTTAATTAAAATAAAAATAAATAAAATATTATTAAAAAAAAATAATAAAAACTTTAAAAAATAAATCAATGTAACACATTTAAATTAAATTGTTAAAAATGGCCATGAAGAAAAAAAATAATTATAATCTCATAGAATCTATATATATATATAGATAATTGAAAAAATTATTTAAAAAGATAATTAAAAAGAAATTGAAAAAATTACATAGATATAAAAAAACTTCCAAAAATATATATAATAAAAAAAATCTTCTCTCTCTCTCTCTCATCTCCTCTCTCTCTCTCTCTCTCTCTCTTCTCTCTCTTATATATATTATATATATATATATTATATATATATATATTAAAAGTATAAAAAAAAAATAAAAAAAATAAAAACAAAATTCAAAAAATAAAAACAAAAAATATTGCCCCCGTGGCGCTTTGGTGGGCTGGCAGGTCAATTCTCAACTCTTGCCACTTTGTGCCGCAACCCATAATCGACCTACCCCCATCGAGCTACCAAGGGGTTGTGGGCCACGACGAGAGGAGCTACACCAACTCCTCTTACCCTGGCCTACGACCCCTTGGCAATGGGCAAGGGTGGCAGGCTGATTCTCTAATTCCTCTTACCACCCCCGCTAAGTTGTTAAGGGGTCATGGTCAGTGCAAGAGGAGATGACGCAACTCCTATTTCCACAGTTCATAGCCCCTTGGCCATTGGGCAGAGGTGGCAAGTCGATTCCAAGAATCGACGTGCAGAGGAAAATATTTAATTTTTACTTTTTTTTTTCTTAATATTTTAAATTATGGTTTTAGTTGTTTGCTTAGGGTAGCTCAATTGGTAGTGGTTGTGGAAATGAAGTCTCATTGAATTGAAATTCTTGGGTTCAAATCTTGTGCTATCCCCTGATCGGGGTGAGAAGTTGGACATGATGAAAATGTAGTAGTTCTACCAAGCTTACAAAAAAATGTGGTTTTATATATTTTATTTTACGTTTTTTTAATGTGTTTTTTAATTTTTTTCAATTTTTTTTAATAAATATATCTTTAATGTTTTTTATGTTATGTTTGTTTTTTTATTATGTGTATATAATATATATTATATATATATATATTTATATATATAGTATATATATATATATATATAGAGGGGAGATGATTTGATGGCGAGGGTTCCTGAAATCTTTTGTTGCACTATCGCAACCTCTTCGCTCGGAGACCTAGGCACCTATGGCAGTCATGGAAAGGGATTTCGATCCCTCTGTGATAGAATTGGAGATGGTTACACAACCTTTTCCATTCAGCTGCAGATCTAAAACTTCCATCTATCAGAGGTCGATTAGCTCATATTTTGGCAAGGGATGATCACTTTTGATCTAGATCAGAACTCTATCCACGGATCGAGCCACATCCTACCAAATCTTATGATAGATCTGCCCTCGCTTTGGCCAGAACTGGAAGTATCTCCTAAAACCAACAATACAAAATACCGATTAGTCGACGTCGAGATAAATTGAGACGGAGGTGATGCAAGAGCATCCGAGTGAAAAGGAAACAACTAGGAAATGTTTTTTATTTTTATTTTTATTTTGTTGGACAAAAAGAAAAACATTTTGAGTTTCTGTTTTATTTTGTTTTATTTAAATTAAGGCTGACTCAAGTATTGTTCTTTAAAATTAATAGGCAAGCAAATCAAGATAGGATTAATTAGGAACATGTTTAAAGAAACTGTTAGACAACTGAAAGGTAACTGAGGAACAGTTCCTCAACTGTAAAGAAACTACTAATAATGCATTGAAAAAGAAAAACCAAAGCTCATTGAGGGGCTATCATCCAGAGAGAAGAGAGAGCTCAGAATTTGCAATTTACAATTGTCTTGAATCTCTATAAAAGCAAATAAATCTAGAACCTATCATTAAGGAAGCAGGACACTTTTATTTATTTATTTTTATTTTTTATTTATTTATTTATTATTTTTATTTTTTTATCTCTGCTTGTGCATAAATATTTTAGGCATTGTATTGAAAGTATTGAAAGCAAGATAGTGAAATAACTCATTAAGAAGCTGAATGGCATGGACAAGAAACTTGTGACAGAAGGCCTCTCAAACCAGGAACTAGACAAAGTCAAAACCATCATAGACAATACCATTTTTTTTCCTTCCTCAACAAAAAATCAGGTACTTTATATTCAACATTTAAGCAAAACGATGCATTCATTTCATTTCCAAATTTAACATTTCATGGTACAAATTATACAACCCAGAGATCGTGGCTGGTTCCAAAACCCATGCAAACCAAAAAAATTATAGTTCACAAGGTAAATACTAGTCAAACAACGAGGGCATGGAAACCCCTGAAACCATACTAATACTAGTTAAACAGCGAGGGAATGAAAACCTCTGAAACCACACACATACACGGAGGAATCAAAACCCCAAGGATTATACCCAATTATAGATAGAGCAAGAAAAAGAAAGATACATCCACGGAAATACCCTACCCAGGTTTTTCCTAAGCTTGCGAACATTCCCAAGGACGAGGCCATGGAGCAGCATTCCCCTGGAATGACCTGCACACCACCACCAAACAGGGCAGCAGTTTAGTAGGGCCATGAGACCAAAACACAGTGAACAGATAACCGAGATAGGAGTGAGGATTTACCTAGAGGAGGTCTGATTCCACAATGGAGGACAAGAGCCAAGACCCGCAACAGACGGTTTCTCCCAACAGAATGCCATGAGAGAGTTTTTCCTACTCACCAAGGAGCCAAAACATTAGAGCCTTAAAAAAAAAAGGAGGAATTCAACCAGAACAAGAAAATTACCTGAGAACAAGTTCGTTGAGCCTCCCTGTGCAATAGCAAGGCGAGAACCTGTGTTTGCAGAGCTAAATCATCACCAAACCCAACATTAAGAAAACAATCATCGCAAAACATAGAAGAGACAAAGTATTAGCGAGTGACAGAGATAAATTGACTTGCAAGTAGGAAATTCACCTGAAACCCCCCAAGAAATAGTGAAGTAAACCACCACAAGGAGCAAGCAAAGGCACGGCGCCAACAAACCACCACAAGGAACAAGCAAGGCACAACATTAACAAACCACCATACGGAACAAGCAAGGCACAACACTTACCAACCATCATGAGAACCAAGCGAAAGCACCGAGCACCCATAGAACCGAACCAGACAACAACAATGCAAGAATGAATTCCAAATACCCTCGACAAGTGTGATAGACCGTGTTTGCAAACCCGAGGCTAGTAGGAAGGGCAGGCTAAAAAACATAAAACACATTAAAACCTCACACCAAAAACCCTGCCACTGTCTTAAATTCGAAAACAATAAGAGTTAAACGGTCACAGCTACGTGTCCCTCCTCAGGATTGCCACCAACTTTTGGTATCAGAGAAATTTGTTCCTTTCTCTCAGTAAGGATGGAGGTAGGAAGAAGGGGTCGAGGAAGAGCCATCAGAAGAGTAGCAGATGAAGGGTTACGAGAGGAAATTAGGACTTTAACTGCACATTTGGCAGTAGTGGAAGCATAAAGGTGTAGAGATCAGGATGGTGGGGAGGACAGTGAGGAGGAAAACACAGCCATGATGGATGGGTCAGATTATGAAGGACCAGAGATTAAATTATTGAGGTCAGTTTTGCTGGCTAGCAGCAAGCCAAGACCAGAGCTCTCTAATTATGATGGCAGTTTGTCCACAGAGGCATTGTTAGACTGGATAAGTGAGTTAGATAAATATTTTGAATATGAAGAAATTAGCGAATACAAGAGGATCAGGTTTGTTGTCACCAAGTTGAAGGGACATGTAGCACTATGGTGGGACAGTGTACAGGTAGAAAGGAGGAGATTGAGAAAACCATTGATTAAAAAATGGGACAGGATGATTGCTAGAATGAAGATCAAATTTCTGCCTAAATATTATCAAATTGCCCTTTATAGACAAGTACAGAACCTGAGGCAAAGAATGATGACTGTAAAGGAATATACTGAAGAATATTATAAAGTAAACCTAAGAGTTGGTTATGCTGAAGATACCCTTGAGAAAACAACGAGGTTTGTAAATTGTCTACGGATGGAGATGAAATTAATATTATTTCCCCTAAGACAATAGAGGAAGCCTATTAGAGTGCTTTGAAGGTGGAGGAAAAGATTGCTAGGAAACATAATCCCAAAAGAGGACGTGGTTCTGGCAGAGGTCAGGGACATACCTTTGGTAGAGGTAGGACTGCCAATAGTAATGAAGAGGGTAGCAGTTCGATGACTTTGGGATAGACTAAAAGGGAAGGCAACACCAGAGGAGGAAGTTCATAACAATGAGGAAGAGGTAAAGCAGAGGCAAAAGAAATGCCTATCAATGTTACAAGTGTCACAAGTGGGGACAAAGATCCTTTGAATGTCTTGAAAATGAACAAACTGGATAGAGGGGAGCATATGTTGCTCAACCCAATGAAGCGGAGGCACCACCACAGGAGGTGGAAAATATGCCAGAAATCGAGGAAGCCTTGGTGTTGAACAAGGTATTATTGAAACCCACTAAGGAAGTAGTTGATCAGGCACAGAGGAAAGAAATGTTCCGGACTGTGTGCAAGTCGCATGGGAAATGCTGCAAATTAATCATAGACAATGGAAGTATTGATAATCTGGTAGCTATTGAGATGGTGGAGAAATTGGGTTTGAAGAAGTTGAAGCACCCAAATCCATATAGGGTGTCTTGGTTGCAGAAAGGTCACCAACTGCTGGTCAATAAGCAGTGTGAAGTAGAGTTTCATATTGGAAAGTACAAGGACAAGGTGACTTGCGATATCACGCCTATGGACATGTGCCATATTCTGCTGGGCAGACCATGTAAGTATGATAGGAAGGTCGTCCATGATGGGGAAACAAGTTGTTACAAGTTTGTTAAAAATGGGATAAAGCATACACTAGTGCCCATGAAGGAAGAGGATGTTGCAAAAACTAGCGGAACAAAAGAATTACTGTTAGGTGGAAAAGAGTTTCTGTGACATATGGAGGATGATGAGGTAAAATATGCAGTTGTGTGAAGGCCAAAACTAGTATTGATCCATACTGGAGTCACTAACTTACTAAAAGAGATACAGGACATGCTACAGGAATTTAGTGATATTGTGGTAGACGATCTACCAGACAAATTACCACCTAAGTGGAGCATTAGTCAACATATTGATTTTATTCCAAGAGCCAGTTTTCCAAATAAGGCTACTTACCAGATGAGTTCGAAGGACAATGAAGAAATCAGGAAGCAAGTGCAGGAGTTGTTGGATAAAGGATTGATTCGGGAAAGTTTAAGCCCTTGTGCAGTTTTGACTGTTTTAGCTCCTAAGAAAGGAGGTGAGTGACGAATGTGCACTAATTCCCGAGAAATTAACAAGATCACTATCAGGTATAGGTTTCCTTTACCTCATATGGATGATATGATGGATTGTTTGAGTGGAGCATCATACTTTTCAAAGATAGACTTGAAAAGCAGCTACCACCAAATCAGGATTCGAGAAGGTGACGAGTGGAAGACAACTTTCAAGGCTAATGAAGGCTTATATGAATGGTTGGTTATGCCATTTGGATTGAGCAATGCCCCCAGCACATTCATGCGTTTAATGAATGAGATGCTGAAGGAATTCATTGGTAAATTTGTGATTGTATATCTGGATGATATACTTATATTCAGCAAGACAAAGGAAGAGCATTTTCGACATGTGAGGTATGTATTGGGAAAATTGCAGCAAAATAGATTACTGATAAATTTGAAGAAATGTTCTTTTTCCAAGAAAGAGTTAATTTATTTGGGATTTGTGATTTCCGAGAATGAACTAAAAATGGATCCGGAAAATGTTGCAGCCATAGTTAGTTGGCCGTCTCCCAAAAGTGTGTTTTAGGTATGGAGTTTTCATGGATTGGAGAGTTTTTATCAGAAGTTTATTAAAAATTTCAGTGGGATTTGTGCACCCATGGTGGACACCATTAAGAAGGAAAATCAGTCTTTCCATTGGACAGAGACAATAGAGAAGCTTTGTTCAACTGCTCAAAAGAAAGATTACTGAAAAACTAATTTTGAGATTAACGGACTTTGGAAAAAATTTTCAAGTTCGCTATGATGCCAGTGGAATAGCCATTGGTGTAGTACTTAGCCAAGAAGAAAAGCTAGTAGCCTATTTAAGTGAGAAACTAAATGAAAGTACGCAGAAGTACACATCTTATGACAAATAATTTTATGCAGTGGTTCAAGTGCTAAAGCATTGGAGACATTATCTATTGGCCAATGAATTTTTCTTATTTTCAGACAATTCTACGTTATAGCATATTATGCAGTAGCATAAGCTGATCCACAAACATGCAAAGTGGGTGGAGTACTTGCAAAGTTTTACATTTGTATTAAAACACATCAGCGGTCAAGTCAACAAAGTGGCAAATGCGTTAAGCAGGAGGAATTTGATCCTACAGGAAAGTACAATACATGTATTAGGATTCGAACATCTTAAAGACTTGTATGAAACAGATGTCGATTTTAAGGAAGCCTATGAAGCTTGCCAAAATCCATTGTTGAGAGATAACAGTTCATGGTTGGACTATAATATGCAAGAAGGGTTGTTGTTCAAAGGAGGGAAATTGTGTATTCTGGAATGTTCTATGAGAGAGAACTTAATCCAAGAAAAGCATAATGGAGGTTTAGCCGGGCATTTTGGCATAGACAAGACCTTGGATCAGCTGAGCCACTTTTACTATTGGTCGAAGATGCATAGAGATGTACAGAGGTTTGTGACTAGAAGCAAAGTGTGTTAGCTTGGAAAGGGACATAGCCAAAACACAGGGTTGTATATGCCCTTACCTATCCCAAATAGACCATGGGACTCAGTCAGTTGAGAATTTGTCTTAGGTCTGTTGAAGACACAACAAGGATTCGATTCCATCATGGTCGTGGTGGATTGTTTCACCAAAATCGCACATTTCATTCAGTGCAGGAAAACTAGTGATGCCACACACGTAACACATTTTTTCTTCACAGAGATAGTCAAATTACATGGCTTGCCGAAGTATATTATTTCGGACCGAGACATTAAGTTTACAGGACATTTTTGGTAGACCTTATGGAAAAAATTAGACACCAACTGAAATTCAGCTCAGCTTATCATCCACAGACTAATGGCCAAATCGAGTGGTGAACCGAAGTCTGGAAATCTATTAAGAAGTTTGGTTGGAGAAAATTCTCGACAGTGGGATCATGTGCTTGCACAAGCGGAATTTGCTTATAACGATTCGCCTAACAGAAGCATGGGCAGTAGTCCTTTCCAGATCCTGTACAGAATGCACCCATGTTGAGTACAAGAGTTACAGGATTTGGGTTAGTTGGAGCGCAAGAGTGCTGATGGTGAAGATTTCGCAAAGATAATCAATGATCTTCATGAACAAGTGAAATTAAAATTACAAGACAACAACCAAATATATAAACAGAAAGCAGATTTGAAAAGGCGGGAGGTACAATTCAATGTAGGAGACCTGGTATTAGCACACCTACACAAGGAGAGGTTTCCTGAAGGTGAATACAACAAGTTAAAATGGAAGAAAATTGGGCCTTGCAGGATTCTTCGGAAGTTTTTTGCGAACGCTTATGAATTGCAGTTACCCCCGGTATAGGAAATTCATCCATTTTTAATGTGGCAGATCTGTACCCCTCAAATGAAGAAGACAGTTCGGAAAGACGAACATGGGACACCCATAATGAGAACCATTCGTGGATTAAACAAATGCCCCCAGCAAAGCCTTTAGAGATCGAACTAATCCTAGACACCCAGGTGGCCACACAGACTCGAAGGAAAGAATATTTGTAGTACCTAGTCAAGTGGAAAGGTCATCCTATTGAAGATAGTTCTTGGTTAGATGCTGGCGAGATTCAAAGCACCAGGTACTCTATTGAAGAGCTCATGGATAGGAGCCATGAATTTAATTTACCTTGGGAGCCTGATGCAGGAGCATCTGAGTGAAAAGGCGACAACTGGGAAATAGGTATATATATATATATATATATATATATATATATATATATTATTATATATATATATATAATACACATACTATATACCATATTTTTTTGTGGACCAAAAAGAAAACATTTTGAGTTTATGCTTTATTTTGTTTTATTTATATTAAGGCTGACTCAGCCATTTTTATTTAAAATTAGGCAAGCAAATCAAGATAGGATTAGTTAGGAACATGCTTAAAGAAACTGTTAGACAACTGAAAGGTAACTGAGGAATAGTTCCTCAACTGTAAAGAAACTGCTAATAATACATTGAAAAATAAAAACCAAAGCTCATTGAAGGGCTTCCATCCAGAGAGAAGAGAGAGCTTAGAATTTGTAATTGACAATTTTCTTGAATCTCTATAAAAGCAAATAAATCTAGAACCTGTCTTTAAGGAAGCATGACAATTTTTTTTCTCCTTGTGCATAAATATTTCAGGCATTGTATTGAAAGTATTGAAAGCAAGACAATGAAATAACTCATTAAGAAGCTGAATGGCATCGACAAGAAACTTGTGACAGAAGGTCTCTCAGACCAGGAACCGGACAAAGGCAAAACCAACATAGGCAATACAATTTTTTTTCCTTCCTTAAAAAAAAAAACCAGGTAATTTATATTCAACATTTAAGCAAAACGGTGCAGTCATTTCATTTCCAAATTTAATAGTTCATGGTACAAATTATACAACCCAAAAACTATGGAGGGTTCTGAAACCCATGCAAACCAAAAAAATTACAGTTCACAGGCTAAATACTAGTCAAACAACGAGGGCATGAAAACCCCTGAAAAACTTACTAATACTAGTTAAATAGCGAGAGCATGAAAACCTTTGAAACCACACATATACACGAAGGAATCGAAACCCCAAGGGTTATACTCAATTACAGACAGAGTAAGCAACAAAGCAAGCAAAAGAAAGATACAGTCACGGAAAGACCCTACCTAGGTTTTCCCTAAGCCTGTGAACATTCCCAAGGATGAGGTCGTGGAGCAGCGTTCCCCTGGAATGACCTACACACAAACACCAAACAGGGAAGAAGTTTAGTAGGGCCACAAGACCAAAAAATAATGAACAGATAACTGAGAGAGGAGTAAGGATTTACCTAGAGGAGGTCCGATTCCGCGACGGAGGACGAGAGCCGATACCTGCAATAGAGGATTTCTCCCAACAAAAATGCCATGAGAGAGTTTTGCCTGCTCACCAAGGAGCCAAAACGTTAGAGCCTTAAAAACGAAAGGAGGAATTGCAACCAGAACAAGAAAATTACCTGAGAACAAGTTCGTTGAGCCGTCCTGTGCAATAGAAAGGTGAAAACCTATGTTTGCAGAGCTAAATCATCACCAGACCCAACATTAAGAAAAAAATCATCGCAAAACAGAGTAGAGACAAAGTATGAGCGAGTGACAAAGATAAATCGACTTGCAGGTGGGAAATAAACCTAAAACCCTCCAAGAACCAATGAAGTAAACCACCACAAGGAGCAAGCAAAGGCACAACGCCAACAAACCACCACAGGGAACAAGCAAGGCACAACATTAACAAACCACCATAAGGGACAAGCAAGGCACATAACTTACCAACCATCACGAGAACTAAGCGAAAGCATCGAGCACCCATAGAGCCGAACCAGATCACAATAATACAAGAATAAATTCCAAATACCCTCGGCAAGTGTGATAGACCGTGTTTGCAAACTCAAGGCCAATATGAAGGGCAAGCCAAAAAACATAAAACACATTAAAACCTCACACGAAAAACCCTGCCACTGTCTTAAATTCGAAAATAATAAGAGTTAAATGGTCATAGCTACGTGTCCCTCCTCGGGATCGCCACCAAGAGGGACCAAAGATAAGTCAGACAATGTTTGTCTGGATCATTTTCTTGGTGATTTGGGGCACTTAACCTTCGATCAATACTCCTATTTGAGAGATTGTCCCTTTTTGAGGATGGATTTTGATTTTTCCCAGGTTTTTCCGGTTCATGTGAGGATGTACCTGTTTTTTTACTTGGTGATATGGCATCAAAACCAAAATCTAAAGCTCACTATAATCTTTTGGCCTCTATTGAGGTCAAATCGTACACAACCAAGTTTCTTTGTAGCAAATCAACTCCCACAAAGGTTAGCTCTGAATCATTGCTATGAGGTCCGAGTATTGCCACAACTTGATGCCAGGAAGGGAATAACTGAGGTCCGTGGCAAAGAAAGAACACAGGAAAAATGTCTAGACAACACTCCTTCTGTGCAGAATGACACGATACTGAGAGATGCAAGCATCTAAAGAATGATGATGGGCTTAGACTCATAGAACACAACAATCAAGAGGCCTTATCAAATATTTATAAAAACCCCGACAAGAAAATCCACAATACTTTGGATTCAGCCCTCCGTAAAGGTCATGTATCTAAAGCTGAAGATTATGAATAAACTGGGATATACTTACCAACACCAAAACCTGATCTTCGGGGGTTGATCTCTACAAGATGAACGAAGTCTATATGAATACAATATTCTCTTATCTAATTCCTTCATTCTCAATCTAAGACTTAGAGGGGAAACAACAAAATCAAGTAAATCCAAAGGAACAAGAGGTGTGATTGGTTCTAAACTTCCCAAATGAACATAATCGAATCAAGAACATAACAAAGTTGGTCTCTCATTCAAAAACATCATCCAAGGGAAATCAACAGCTACGACAAGCTCATCTTGGATGCCCAAATCCTCCAATCCTTGTATTGTGGAGCAGGCATCATATGTCCTAGAACTGAACATAGAACTAACAGAAACAAACAATTTCTGCACAACCTATGAAGCACAAGTACTCATCTGCAGATTTAACAATTTTTGGCCAAAACCAATGGACCTGTTTCACTGGATCTTCACACATTGGACAACAAATTGTGAGATTCACCTATGCTCCAAAGGTTTCTTCATTGTAAAATTTGCATCATCAAAAGAACGAGACATTATCTTATAGGAAGGCCCATGGTTTTGGGGATCAACGAGGCTTTTCACCACTTCATGGTTTCCAAATTTTGACACAAATACTTTGATTGTATCAAGGATGCCAGTCTGGGTAAGATTGCATAACCTTCCCCTTCATTTCTGGCATAATCAAGTAATATAAACTATTGGAAATATATTAGGACGATACATAAAGGCTGATAAGCAAAGGATGGAAGAAATAATATTTACATTTGCACGCATTTGTGTGGAAGTGGATCTTAGCAAAGGCCTACCACATCACATTCAGTTGAGACACAACAAACAATTTTGGACTCAAATCTTAGATTTTGAGAATACAACATTCAGATGTCGAATATGTAGCCAAACAAGACACTTACAAATCATGTGCCCTATTGCCAAAAAGAACAACGAAGGAAGAAGAAGACAAGGAAACAACTAAAAGGTTGGCAATTTCCCCCTAATGAATCATATGAGGAAGAAGAAGAAGCAAAATAGGAACCCACCCTGAACTAGGAAGAACAACCCATTCCAGAAAAGAAAGAGCAAGTTGGAAAGGCACATGTTTCATTAGATTTACAAGGACCTACAAATCAGTTTATCATGATATATGAAGCTAAGGGAAATGGAGGAATAAAACACCAACATACTTTTGACATATCCGATTCAGGCAAGGAAACCACAAGAATAGAAGAAAATTAACTATCTATCGTCTCACCTTCGTCATCCCAAGGAGAATGGCAGAAGGTTGAAAAGAAGAAATGGAGGAAAGTCTATTTTTTCTCCTCAGATTTAATTGATTATGTATGAACCTATGATCATCAGCCCCTCACTCGATGATGGACTATATGTATTGCAATTACAACATGTGATTTTATTTTCATTAATAAAATTATGATTTTTTTCCTGAATCAGATAAGGAAGAAGAAGAAGTAAAAGAGGAACCCACCCTAAACTAGGGAGAACAACCCATTCCAGAAAACGAAGAGCAAGCTGGAAAGGCACACGTTCCATCAGATTTACAAGGACCTACAAATCAGTTTATCACGATATATGAAGCTAAGGGCAATGGAGGAATAAAACGCCAACATACTTCTAACATCTCCAATTTAGGCAAGGAAACCACAAGATTAGAAGAAAATCAACTATCTATCGTCTCACCTTTGTCATCCCAAGGAGAATGACGAAAGGTTGAAAAGAAGAAATGGAGGAAAGTCTAATGTTTCTCCTCAGCTTTTAATTGATTATGTAAGAACCTATGATCATCAGTCCCTCACTCGATGATGGACTATATGTATTGCAGCTACAACATGTGATTTTATTTTCATTAATAAAATTATGATTTTTTCCTTAGGAA